>CM059441.1:26512850-26752983 GCA_030390025.1 Squalus acanthias
TTAGGGAGGGAATTTCAGAGCTTAGTGCCTCGGTAGCTGAAGGCACGGCCACCTCATTATAAGCTCACTGGCTTTGGTGGTTGCCTGAATGCAGTGCCTTGGTTGCCTTGTGATCTGCAATTGATGGAGTGCAGCAAATAGGAGAGGTTTGACTTAATTTCTTTCTTAAAACTAGCCAAAGCATAAAAGTAAAGGGTATAAGCTTGCGTATCTTTTGTTGCTTCAACGCAACTTGCCAGGTCTTTTTTTTTTGTAAACGAGGATCTTTCTCAATTTCATACTGAGCCGAGACAAACCAGGAGCGACCACGTTCCATGATTTTAAATGCAGGAAATCTCATTGGCCGCATTCAGTTTGTGGTTGGTCCAGGAGACACTTGGTGGAATACAGCAGTGTGAGGTAATTGGAACATTCAGAACCAAGAGACAAGACTGACTGATGACTACTTGCAAATAACGGTAGTGAACATGATTCTGCTCATTATAATGAGTAATGCTTTTTTTTCCTCCAAGTGACTGTTGGAATAAAGTTGAACTGTGATATCCTAGACATCCCCAACGTTCTCCTCCCCCACCCCAGAATTTCTCGGTTGGAGACATTCCTCAACCTCTGGTGTGGTTCTACCCTGGGAGCCATCTGGTACTTTCACCCCAATAGCTATTCATATCTGAAGCTACACTGGGATGAGTCTATGCCAGCAAGTTATTCCACCATGTGGTATCACGGCCAAATCCAATCCTGTCGAGAGGTGAGAGTAGCTGCCTTAAACATCAAGGCAGCATTCGACCAAGTATGGCACAAAAGCGGTCTCGTAAAATTGGCGCCAATGGGTGTCGAAGGAAAACCCACCCTCCAATGGCTGGAGTCCTACCTGATGTAAAAGATGGTCACAGTTTTCAGAGGCCACACATCATGGCTCCAGAACGTCACTGCAGGAATTCCTCAGGGAAGCATCCTCAGCCTGAATATTCTTCAATGCATCGTTAATGACCTTCCCAAATCATAAGGTCAGGAGTAGGGCTGTTCACTGACATTCCAGCGTTCAGTTCCATTCTCCACTCTTGTACTGAAACAGCCCAGGACAGCCGGCAACAGGACCTGGATAACTTTCATGCCACAAGTGCCAGGTCAAACTGTGAAGGAATTCTACCATCTCACCTTTTTTAGAAAAATACACTATATAACTTTTTTTAAAAAAACATGACGAGCTGGATTTGGAAATCCTACCTTCTGAAAGAATTCTGGCCTCGTTGAGATGATAGTGGTTAACCCTGAAGAGTACCTTTTTAATAAATTCTTTAAAACACGACAAACTGGGTTTGGAAATTTAGAAACCTAACTATGAAATAGCTATGAAAGAATTCTGGCTATTGAAACAGGACAAGTTGTTGACCCTGAATAAGTAACCTTATTGAAACAGAAGAATAGGTGGCCCTGAATGGGTAACCTTATTAAAACAGAACAATGGTCAACCCTGGATAAATGATCTTGATTAAAACCTCCTTGAGAATGACATGAAGTAAGGGACATCTGCCCTTTGCAAATATATGGTAACCCCCCAACCGTTATTGATGTGGCAGTAAGAATTTCAGTAGGTCAACTAAAAGACGATTAGTGATAATTAACTTGGATTAACAGAAACCTTATGAAAAACAACTGAAAAAGGGGTATAAATATTGAAGTCTCGAATGAGATGAAATAGTCAGACTCGCTCTAATCGGGCAAAGCGATTCTTGACTATAGAGGCGGCTCTGTGGTCTTCTACTCTTTTGTACCTCGGGGATTGAAGGTAACTGCTAATTTGATATTGATGGATATCTTGTATAGAAAAGTTTAAGAACTGTAATACTGTAGTGAAGTTAAGGTTTAAAAGTAAGATTCTCTGTTAAAAATAAGTTCGTATTTTTTCTCTTTTTAGAACTGTTAATGTTGCGATTGATTGATTCACCAACTGTAAATTGCATGTCTGTTCTTTTAATAAATCTCTCTTTTTTTAGAATTGTCTCAAGTCTTCTGTACCAAAAACTCGCGAACCCAATCTCTGTACACTCTTTGGTGAAGAGATACATTTTCTGAGGGGAGATCTCCGGACCCTTATAATATCCGGGACGTTACTGTCTGGCTAAACTTATTAAAAGTGCTATCTGGAGGACGGTAATATTCTCGGGTTGCTCCTTTCCTTTAGGGAGAGATAAACTGGACTTTTGGACCCAGTTAAGCATCTTTAGGATTCGGCTACCTCAAACTTTAGTTGAATGTGAGCACCTGAGAAATACGCCTGATCCAAGATAGCCCCAAAGGGGCTAAGACAAGTAAAAATCCTTTCAGTTAGCGACCAACGTGTGTGTCAACAAGTTGGTACAGAACCCTATACTTATATTTATATCTATATCCATCCTGTAGATTAAGTATCAAAGGAGTGTTTTACTGACAGTGGTACTAAGACCCAGATTTAAATCTCTAGAGACGACAAGTCCCTGATCAGGCCTTGTAGAACTTAAATCTGAACTCTCTCAATATGCCAGTGAAGTTTAGAAATTTCTTAAAGTTCATATTAAATCCTAACCGAGGTTGGGTCCTGACGAAATGGCAAACCTTGTCTGAATTGGCTAAGTCTTTTTATTAGGAAATTCAAACGATTGCTTTATTAGAGGAAATAATCCTATCCCTATACCGCCACAAGACCAAATAATTTTTGAAATAGAAGGCTTTGATGCCAATGGAGCCGTTGGAACTCATGGCAGGATTGATGTTGATCCCCAGCACCAGGGGATACAGAATATCCAGTGGGATAATGAAACAAATACTCCAAACCCACTAAGTTCCTTTTTTTAATAAGGTGCACACCCGCACAATTGGGAGGCCTAATGAACGGTGCCCAACAAAGGCAGAGGCAACCATGGCCGACTAGCAGGACCCGGAGCAGCCTATGTTTCTGGGGGCCATGGATTCCGGTTAAGGTGGTAAGCTCATGATAAAATAAATGACCAGAATCTTTGAGAAGACTATAGACAGCTTAGAATCCATTATAACCAATGCGGACAGGCACTAGCTCAATCTTATCTCAATGCTGGAAGGGCAGGAATTGCTGGTCCAGTAAGCCAACCCCAGCAACCACACATTGTGCCCCGAGGTCAAGTAAACCTAAGCTCTATCTACACAATGTGTGGTAGACTGGGAAACACCAGCCAGGAAAAAACCAGCTGGATTCTAACTAACCTTGATAAATGGGAAACCTGCTGCCAAGATTGGAATGCCCAACACCTGAGGCAACTATTACAAATGATGCTAAGTTCAGACTTAATTCCCCCATTCAACCAGTGTAACAACTGGGTTCAAATATACACCTATGTTCTCACGGCAACTCGGAGGGTATGTAATGGGTTCTATCAAGGAAATACTAATACAGCCACAACTAAAGGGCTGGTAGTTGCCTACAGATTAGGCAAAGTACTCACACAGGACAACTGGGACATTGTCCATGGTAACCATGGACAATCAATACCAAAATACCACACTCAAGCTTGCCTGTGAGGGTGCTCTAAACAATTATCGAGATAACCAACAAAGATGGGATAATGTCAATCGCATCATTAAATCATGACCTATTAGGTTTACCCCCAAAATAAACCTATAATGAGACCAGAAACTAGGGATAAAAATACTGGAGAAGGTACCTTTTTAGTACTCAAACAAGGACCGCATAGACCCAAGTGTCAAGTCCACCCCACCCAGACACAAACTCGTGGCTCGGGGCCCCCAGGAGGGTAATCCAGAAGGTTTACACTCCCAACTCGCCCACGACACGAGAAAGATCTCTCCCCGGATAGATGGGGCGAGACCTTGAAAGGAAAGTGCGAGACCTTGAAAGGAAAGTGAAGGACAGTGGATCAGCCATGGGAGGATACCAGGAAAACCAAAATAGGGATCAAAAAGATTCCCGGCAGAACCAACGTCCACCCCAACTGGAGGATCGGCGAGATAATAAACGGTCCGACAGACCCCCTAAGTGATCTGGAAAGCATGATGCCCCCAAGAGGGAGGAACAAAATGATCAAAGACAAGGCAGCAACTGACACTCAGGATTGAAAGCCTGGCACCCAGCCAGGGCCCCTTGAATTCCCCTATGCCCTGGCAACCTTTCCCAAAAACACAAGTGAAGGCCCTGTTTGTTAAGGGAGTTGATTACACTGTAATGGACCCTGAAATTATAAAAACTAAGTGGACAGATTAGGGGAGCCCAATTTGTAAAAAAAACCATTAGGGGGATTCACACAAGGTAAAACCCACATAATTATTTTTTACAAAATACCTATTACTATATACGGAATCAGTGACCCTAGACATAGGACTGGTACCATGATTGGCCTCATTATAGGACAACCAGACATGAAACATTACCTTAAAATCTCAACCAGACCTGTAGAAGTGTCCACAGACCGGAAGGACAGGGAAAAACATGTTTGGACACAACTTGATCGAACTTGCCTAGAGGAAGGAGAAAGAGCTCCTAAAGCAACTCATGAATATATATACTACCCTATCTACAATGCCATCCAAATCAATGTGGAAAGATAGACATCAAGCCCCACCCACTTGATGCCAGCTGGTACAACCTAAAAAACAAATGCCTATCCAAGACCACAAGGGAAGATTAGATCTCCTAACAACCCTCAAAGAATTAACAGAACAAGGGGAAAATTTCGGTTGCATTGCGCCTCCAGTTAGCGCCCTAATGGGACGCAAAGCAACTAGCACCCGGGCATGGCGATGTTTGCGCCATTCGCAAAATTGACCAGACATTTTGCGGTGGCACTAAACACTACCACCACGATCTCCTGCACCCGTACATCGTGATGGCAGTAAAGCGTGTAGCGCCCCAGACCAGATAGAGTGGCGCCCCCTGCCTTGCCGCCTGCTGCTAGCAACGACAGGTTGAGGGGAGCGTTTTGCAGATGGGAAGGGACTGGGGGAGCGCTATTTAAAGGCGACCGCTTCCTGCCTTTTTTTTTTGTCGGTGACATTTTTGCACCACGCATAGAGAGACTTCTGGAGAGATTCAATGCTGTGAAGGAGTTTTGGGTACTGAGCAGCACTTTGCAGGTTCATTTTTGATTTGACCTTCCTTGCATTGATTTAGAAGAGTCTATGGGGGCTGCACTCTGCGCTCTTTCCCTGGGCCTCTCCATTGTTCTTTCCAGCAGATTTGATGTACAGGTCTCTCCAGGCCGAGATTCAAGGCTGCAATGAGCAGGGTGTGGATGGCGAGCAAGATCGACCCTTCCCTTTTAAGAACTGTCCGGCACCAGTGTGTCTGTGTTCCATTGCTGACTGACATCACCTGAGCTTCACCAGCGCTCTGAGGTGTGTGTGTGTGTGTGTGTGTGTGTGTGTGCGTGCGCGTGCGCGTGCGCGCGCGCGCTGGAATCACGAGGGGAAAATATAAATCCTGTATTGATCTAGCAAACGGCTTCTGGCCACATCCAATTCTTATGTGGACGATATATATCTGTCACATGACGCTCGCACTTGAAAGCCATTGATAGTGTTTTATCCACACTTAGTACTGCTGGGTACTTAATCAACATAAGAGTCAACTAGTTAGGGAAGAGGTAGATTTTCTGGGCCTGCGAATAACGAAACGGTAGAGGATTAACTCAATCCTATAAAGAGAAATTAGCCACCATTCAATATCCTAAAACTCTGAAAAACCTGCAAGCAAGTTTAGGACTCCTGAATTTTGCTTGATCCTTTACACCAACCTTTGCCAAGCTCTCAACACCCTTGTATGCTAGAGTGGGCAAAGCGGCAAAAGGACCATTCATATTTTCACCAGACGATTACACAAAATTGCAACAATTATGCCAAGAGGTACAAAAAGCCATAGACCTAGAACAGAGGGACTTACAAGTTCCCCTCAATATTCACCTCAGGTCATCACCTAAAGTGGCAGTTGAAAAGAGCATTGTGCCCAATGTTGAAAGGAGGTACATTAAAAAAAGGGTCATGACTATGGTAGTCCACTGCCTCAAGGCACGAACCCTTCAAGGGAAATACCCCATTACCATCTATACTGAGATTCCCGATTTAAGATCAGTATTGAGGATGGCTTCTGATTTGGGGAAAAAAGAGCCACCCAGATCCGATATGATAAATGGGCATCGTTCTTAAATGATCCTACACTCATTTTTAAATTCCTGTCCCCGGAAATGGACTTGGAGCATCTCCCCATCATGGAGGAGGATGATGATGAAGATGATACGGAGGAGAGAATCAGACAAATGCCTGAGACCGCTTAGAGTACCATCAAGTCATTTACTGTGATGGATCGTCATTGACGATTAAAAAAGGGATATCCCAACAATCCTCAGCTGGGATGGGGATAGTAGTAGGGACTTTGACATTCCTATTCTTTTTATTCCAGAAGAATACTGTCCATACCCCTTGGCCATAAGAGAGCGCAGCACTACGGTATGCTTTAAAAAAGGCAGACCCTATTAAACCCACATTAATCTGTACAGATAGTGACTATTGTAAAAGAGGATATAACCAAGATCTAGTTTTCTGGAACAAAAACTTTACCAATCATAAGGGTAAACCCATAAAACATAAGTCATTGTGGGAAGACATTCTCTGTTCAAGGATGGAAAAAAAGAATTCAGGTGATTCATGTAAACTGGCATACCACTGGGACAGTACACTCAAAAGGCAACAGTCTTGCAGACGAACAAGCGAAACGTTCGGTCTGCATGACACCCCTTCGAGAGGGGCCTGCCAATATTCGTGTTATCACTAGGGCAGAACAGGCAGCTAATCAGGATGAGGAACTGATTCAGCTATTAGACCCAACAAAAGAGAATCCACCAGGATATCAATCAAGTACTTTTACTCAAACCCCTACTGGTATTGTGCTAGTTAAGTTGCCCAGGGGAAACCGAGAAGTACCCCCGAGATACAAACGAGAACAGCTTGTAAAAGAAGCTCACGAGAGCATAGGTCAAGCACATTGTGGTGCCAGAACAACATTCTGCAAATTGACTCCCTTGTATTGGTGGCCAGGCATGCTTAAGGCCTGTAAAACACATGTGGCAAATTGTGAGCCATGCAATTTAACCAATAAGTCATCACTAATTAAGCCACCACCATTGGCTCCTGTGAAAGCTGATGAACCAATGGGAAAATTCTTTATTGACTGCATTGGACCACTTCCCCCGTCTTTGTGTTGATGGATGCACTTCCTTCTGCTGGTTGGTCCCCACAAACAGTTTCAGAAAACGCACTCGTCTATGCAATTACTGTAGCTGGTGGACCCAAAATCTTACACTCCGATCAAGGCGGAGCCTTTGTCTCCAAGGTCTTCAAAGACTACTGCGAACAAAGGGGGTTTGGGTTAGAGCACAGCACGCCACGTCATCCGCAATCAGCGGGGCTGGTGGAACGTAAAAACCAGGGAGTAAAAAAGCTATTGGTCAAACTGTTGAGAATCATGGGAAATAAGTGTCTGCATCAGGGACAGCGTCCCCGAAAACTCCATATTATCTAATGTATGGGGTTGAGATGCATACACTGCTTACCCATAGTTCTTTTATTGCCTCTACACTTTGATTCCTTGACCCGACAGCAACAGTTAGATTTAAAAAAAGAAATAACAGATGAGATGCATCAAATTGATCAGAGGATAAGGGAGACAAATAGGCAGAGAAAATTGACAAACAAAGCATAGCAACCCCTAGCAAGAGAATGGGCACAGGAAAAGAAGTTCGAGCAAAGACCTGGTTTAAGACCAGGTGGAAAAAACCTGTTCAAATACGTTCCATTATTAATGAAAGAACTGTTGAAATACCTTTTTAATAAGCCAAATGGCAAGCACACTCTTAAAACTGTCTCCATAGACAATCTAAAAAGGTGTCCTGCGGGATACCAGAATGGAGGAACAATACAAGGTGCAGTCGTACACTGTCTTCCAAGACCCAGCTTGGAGCACGAAACTGGAATCTGATGCGATCGAACTGTCAGCCAGACAGTGTCGCCGACGACTCCACACAATGCTTGGCAACGCCTCAAATTGGTTTTGCAAAAAGCCACAACCGAAACGAGTAAAGACCAACAAGTTACTTCAACGAAGGAGGAAAACGCTGCGGATGGAGAAGGAATCAACTGAGCTTCTGGCAAGGCCTTTAAGAAAACCCGAAGTCTCCTAATGACAAGACGAACTCTCGACCGAAAAAAAGACTGATGCTGTTGTTTTACTTCGGCTTCGCTTATACTTCCACTGGTAGAGTTAATTACCACCCTATGGACTGTCATTAAATATGGGGCCTATATCCAGACTCGAGAGATTGAAGACTTGTTTCAAGACTATCCTTCTTCTCATGACAGCAATGCCAACTCCACTGCAAATTCTATGACTTTTTAGAAAATGTCGCTCTACAAAATCTCATAACGACACGTCTACCCTTACCAAGGTTCGACTTCCTTTTGGCATCATTTCGATGCCTCAACCACTTGTGTTATCGCATGGCTCTCTTATCAGCCCACACAAGTCGAACTCGACACCAGAATATTAGCTAAGACTCTTGACAATAAATCGGTTCAAAAAGAAAATGAACTAGTTAGAAGACTCGACGGAACCTTCGAAGAGATCCCAGCCTTCCAGATGTCAGCTGAAGATCATGGTGAAAAGACAACACATGAGCCATGCTTTGAGCAGGTGGGTCACTGCTACTTCATTGACTGGGGTAAGCAGAAAATATATCCTCACACCAACGGGGTTGGAAAACATCCCCCGTCTACGTCCATGACCACTGCTCTCCCCATGACCTATGACATCTTTACAGACACAGACCTATCCCTATAGGGGAAATGATGTGGAATCATTGTGAAACACCCAAAGAGTCAGGCGTGTTCGCATCCACTTCCCCTATTTGGCAATATGTCCCTTCTAATTCTCCATCGTTCCGCCTCCGGCACAACAAGAAGTCCATGATGGGGATCTTCCTTACAATTCAACAATATTTTGTTCCTCAATTTTATTCTGACTCCTTTAAGAATACCTGGGGCTGTGATGGAATGGAGGAGATCACTCAAATGCTTGCTGACGACTGCAAGATACAAAATCCCAATTTGTCAAACGACAAGCATCGCCTTGATGGATCTTGCCTTCCCCAAGATTGGAATTCCAATGGTACCGGACAATTCCTTGTTAAAAAATCTTCCGGCCGCAGACAAGGCATGTGAAATGCCAGAAATGTCTTATTACCTAAATACCTCACATTATGCGATCTCCTGCAGACGTGAGGAGATCATAAGAAATAGGAGCAGGAATAGGCCACTTGGCCCCTCAAGCCAAAGCCTACTGTACCTGGTATTCCCATCCAAGTACTAACCAGGTCTGATTCTGCTTAGCTTCTGAGATCAGACAAGATCGGGTGTTTTTCTAAATTTAAATCGACTCACATTTGGATGGGTGGTAACGAGTGTAATGGACCCATTCACTATAACCTTGGTCAAGTACAATGGCACAAAGGAAAACACAGAGGAAGGAATCTTATTTCAAAGTTATCCTCCAACGGGACATACACCTGTTATAAAGATAATCAAGTTCCCAATGACACTTCTACCCAGGACACTTCAGAATTCTCTGGCATCAGTGTTTATTCACTTTACTCCTGGTGTAAGGACGTTGGCTGGGATACAGTCGAGAGTAAACTACAAAACATATTGGTTTATGCCAACAGAACTTTTCTGATAGCTTCTGTCTGAATCAGTACTTACCTCTCTAATGGTTCATCATCGTTTCAGGAACAGTTTGATAATACTTCTCTCCCGATATACCAATCGGATGTGTATAGAGCGGTTGTACCTTTTTTTTAGAAGCAATCTTTTACAGACTTTATAAACTCAAGTGACTCTTCCCGACGTCACAATGTTCTACATCAATAAACACCCGCCCGCTCCAACAGTCTTCTCCGCTACTAGCAGAATCTGTCCTCACGCTGGATCAAGATCACAGCCTTCAGAAAATTGCAGATTTCATTAAGCTCCAGAAATCGCTCATAGTCACAGGTCTTCGAACTATCCACCAAGAACTTCTCTCTACAGATGACGGCATTAGAATCAATAGCCTTATGACAGCTATTAGCATGTCCCCTTTAAAACTCCAATCGAATAAAGTTCCTTGGTCATGGTATGGAACTCCTTTCCTCAGTGACCTGGACACTCCACCATAAGAGAGAAATGATGTGGAGATGCCGGTGTTGGACTGGGGTGGACAAACGTGAGAAGTCGCACAACACCAGGTTATAGTCCAACAGCTTTATTTGAAATCACAAGCTTTCGGAGCGCTGCTCCTTCGTCCGGTGAAGTGAAGAGATGCATATAGACACAGCATATATAGTCAGAACACTGCCAGATGACTACAGTTAATCTTTCTAACTGCCCTTTATTACACCTCGGCAGAGAGATAATCACGGCAATCAAAGGTGTGGATGGTGTCCAACCAGGTCAGTCAGGAAGACATTACATCAAAGACAATGAGGTGGGGTCACAAGGGGTCAAATGTGGCAGATGCTGGTGTCTATGGAAAACAAAAAACTTTTTTTGCTGGAAATCACAGCAGGTCCGGCCGCATCTGTGTAGAGAGAACAAGCCAACGACGACTCGAGTCTGGATGACTCTACGTCAGGTGGGGTTACATGTAGCATGACATGAACCCAAGATCCTGGTTGAGGCCGTCCTCATGGGTGCGAAACTTGGCTATCAGTTTCTGCTCGACGACTTTGCGTTGTCGTGTGTCTCGAAGGCCGCCTTGGAGAACGCTTACCCGAAGATCGGAGGCTGAATGTCCTTGACTGCTGAAGTGTTCCCCGACTGGGAGGGAACACTGGGACGGCCTAACCGGGATCTTGGGTTCATGTCATGCTACATGTAACCCCACCTGACGTAGAGTCATCCAGACTCGAGTCGTCGTTGGCTTGTTCTCTCTACACAGATGCGGCCGGACCTGCTGTGATTTCCAGCAAAAAAAGTGTTTTGTTTTCCATACAGACCCCAGCATCTGCCACATTTGACCCCTTCTGACCCCACCTCATTGTCTTTGATGTAATGTTTTCCTGACTGACCTGGTTGGACACCATCCACACCTTTGATTGCCGTGATTATCTCTCTGCCGAGGTGTGATAAAGGGCAGTTAGAAAGATTAACTGTAGTCATCTGGCAGTGTTCTCTGACTATATATGCTGTGCCCATATGTATTTCTTCACTTCACCTGACGAAAGATCAGCCCTCCGAAAGCTTGTGATTTCAAATAAAGCTGTTGGACTATAACCTGGTGTTGTGCGACTTCTCACATGAGAGAGACAGCCCTTGCTAGACTCGCAGCTCATGCTATACTTCGCAATATTATTTCCCTTCCCACCGAGAGAACCATACTCAGAATCAGCAAGCCAAACAGTGTCTCCATCAAATGGAGACTGGATATCCTCCTTACAATCCCATTGATAAAACAGACAGATTTATTACAAAGTGGAAAATTCTTAATTTGGGCCTTAAGACTTCAGGTTCAATATCTGTATGACCGTCCATACTTGAAGCCTAATCCCACTTTCAATTCTAACTCCATATTATGATTTCCTTCAAACGGAGGAATGCACAAATCAGGGGTTTCTTATTTGTAATAAATGGGAAAAATTTAAGCAATGTGGAAATGGTTCTGACAGAGCAAACTGTCCTATCACCTCCACACCCATTAGACCAGATTACTGGAGACATTTCTCTTTGGGGAATGGATCCTATGCGGTCATTACAGCTTCCAAGTGTTCCGACTGTGGACTGGACACAGGCACTTGGATGATGACACCCTCTAGAGATGTCACCTGTTGTGGACACACTCTCCAATACATTAAATCTTCTAGATCTAGGAATTCCTATGCCCCTAGTATTTATGAACCTAGCAAACTTAGTACAGTTCTTAGTCAGTTGCAGGGCATAGAACTGATGCTTACTTTTACCAATTACTCAGACGAGGATACAATTAAAAGGACACACTTGCTGTCGCAAATTGAATTAGATAATATTTGGCAAGCCCCAGATTGGCTCAATGCTATAGGTCAAGGTATTGTAGAGGCAATGCCAGGGTTAGCTTCTGTTACTAAATCTACTGTTGATTGGATCACTGATGCTCAGGAGTATTTGGAAGTATTTTTGATGTATTCTCCTACATCATTGTGATTGGGATCATGATCCTCATTTTGGTTTTAAAATGATAAAATCTCTATACAGATGTTGCCTAACCTGCTGAGATTTCCAGCATTCTATGTATCTGTTCCAGGTTCCAGCATCCAGAGTATTTTTTTCTTTTGCATTATAACCATCATATTGTAACCCTACACATGAACATTCGAAACTCATCTTCCACCACCTTGATTGAATCTGCCATCTGATCAACTGGATTCAACTATCGATTGCTGATCTTATGGAACATTACTCACTGTCAAGCTTCAGCCGGCTCCAATGATACTGCAATGTCTCCTTGACGCTTATGAATAACTCACCTCTACGGAACATACATCTGCCAATTGGACATTCTAATTACATGTTTTGCTAATTGCATAACAATGTACCTATCATCATTCTCTTAATTTCTGTCCAATTTAAAATGAGGTAAAACATTGTCCTGGGGATGACGGAGAAATTTTAATGTAGCACATGAATTAGGCTCTTGTAAATCTTGTGAAATTAATGTTTAATGTACTATTGAAACCTTATTTGAATAATTGACCAAACCCTGCCCTTGAGGCTCGAGCTCATTTTTTAGTCAAGAGGGGGGTGTAAAGGAATTCTACAATATAACCTTTTTAGAAAAATATACTATATAACCTAAATACACTATAGACTTTAAAAAAAAAAAATGACAAGCTGGGTTTAGAAATCCTACCTTCTGAAAGAATTCTGGCCTCGTTGAGAAGATAGTGGTAAACTCTACCTTTTTATAAATTCTTTAAAACACGACAAACTGGGTTTGGAAATTTAGAAACCTAACTATGAAATAGCTATAAAAGAATTCTGGCTATTGAAACAGGACAAGTTGTTGACCCTGAATAAGTAACCTTATTGAAACAGAAGAATGGGTGGCCTTATTAAAACAGAACAATGGTCAACCCTGGATAAATGATCTTGATTAAAACCTCTCGAATGACATGAAGTAAGGGACATCTGCCCTTTGCACATATATGGTAACCCCCCAATCGCTATTGATGATGTGGCAGTAAGAATTTCAGTAGGTCAACTAAAAGATTATGATAATTAACTTGGATTAACAGAAACCTTATGGGGAAAAACAACTGAAAAAGGGATATAAATATTGGAGTCTTGAATGAGATAATCAGACTCTCTTTAATCGGGCAAAGCGATTCTCGACTAGAGGCGGCTCTGCGGTCTTCCACTCTTTTGTACCTAGGGGATTGAAGGTAACTGCTAATTTGATATTGATGGATATCCTGTATAGAAAAGTTTAAGAAACGTAATACTGTAGCAGTTAAGATTTAAAAGTAAGATCGTATTTTTCTCTTTTTAGAACTGTTAACGTTGCGATTGACTGATTCATCAACTGTAAATTGCATGTCTGTTCTTTTAATAAATCTCTTTTATTAGAATTGTCTCAAGTCTTCTGTACCAAAAACTCGCGAACCCAATCTCTGTACACTCTTTGGTGAAGAGGTACATTTTCTGAAGGGAGATCTCCGGACCCTTTATAATATCCGGGACGTTACTGTCTGGCTAAACTTATTAAAAGTGCTATCTGGAGGATGGTAACATTCTCAGGTTGCTCCTTTCCTTTAGGGAGAGAGAGACTGGACCTTTAGACCCAGTTAAGCGTCTTTAGGATTCGGCTACCTCAACCTGTAGTTGAAAGTGAGCATCTGAGAAATATGCCTGATCTGGGATAACCCCAAAGGGGCTAGGACAAGTAACTATCCTTTCAAAACGAGAGCTGAACCATCTCCCCTTTACCTATTTAATGGTACCAGAATTACCAAGTCCCTCACGATCAACAACTTGGAGCTCATGATTGGTCCAGTTCAGATTCTAGTCAGCCACATCAAGAGCATCAGAGCAGGACAGAGGCTGGATACTCTGAGTGGCTCACTTCTTTCATTCATTCACTGAACATGGGCGTTGCTAGCAAGGCCAGCATGTTTTGCCCATAAATGGCTTGTGAGGCCATTTCAGAAGGCAGTGAAGAGTCAACCACATTGCTGTGAGTCTGGAATCACATATAGGCCAGACCGGGTAAGGACGGCAGATTTCCTTCCCTTAAGGACATTAGTGAACCAGATGGGTTTTTACAACAATCCGTTAGTTACATGGTCACCATTACTGATACTAGCTTTTTATTCCAGATTTATTTAACTAAATTTAAATTCCCCAGCTGCCATGGTGGAATTTGAACTCTTGTACTCCGGATTATTAGTCCCGAACAGACCCGACACCAAGCGGCGGGAGAGCCACTTAAGGCAGCTAACAGCTTGTTAATTGCCTGGATAATCCTATTTTGAGAGGCTTTTTCCAGTTTGCAACATTTTCAGCGTGTTGCCCATCGTGCGACAAACATGCCAGCTGATTGTGCTGGGTTCAGCAACTCGCTGAATAGTTGACAGCTGCACCTGCAGCATAAAAGCTGACCTGTAACATGAGTTCACTTTCAAATGCCAGAACTTTGTTTTTTGAGGTTTTGGAACACATTTTGCAGGTGTATTGAGGTTGAAAGTGTTTAATCGGAGATCCATATGCACTGTGACCTCCTTGGAATTCTCCCCCCCTCTGTTGAGTGAGCGCTTATAACATCTCAACACAGATACACTTCTCATCCTGGTCCTCAATCGGAGGAAGAACAGCCACAGCAGCACCAACCTTCTCCTTAGCCATCTGATAATGCACAGGGCAGATGGAGTCAGTGCAGGGCTGTACCATGCCACAGGAGACACCCCCAACACTGGGTTTACAGGCAGAGGATAAGCTTCCTCAACATGAGTGAGCATCAGTGTCAAACCAGGCTGAGACTTTCGTGAGGTAGTCGCTGACATCTGCGCAATGCTGCACCAACACCTGGAGCCCAGAGGAGTGGGTGGCCACTCCTTACCAGTGGCTGTCAAAGTCACCACCGCACTCAACATCTTTGCTTCAGGGTCCTTCCAGGGACCAGCAGCAGACATCAGCGGCATCTCCCAGTCGGCCGCACACATTGCATCACGCAGGATTCCCGATGCCCTGTTTGCAAAGTCGCACAATTACATCCACTTCTCCACAGCTGAAGCAAGTGTTGCCATGCGTGCGGTTGGCTTTGCAAATATGGCCGGCTTCCCAAGGGTGCAGGGCATCGTAGACTGCACACGTGGCCATTAGCACACCCCATCACAACCCAGCTATATTTGTGAACCGCAAGGGCTTCCACTCCCTTAATGTCCAGCTGGTGTGTAACCACAGGAAGAACATTATGCATGTTTGCGCCAAGTTTCCTGTGTCCTCTGGGTTTGGGAGCCTGGGAGGGCTCCGCAACAGTCTGGTGCTCCTGTGGCTGTGCAGGGGCTGAGACGGCCATTTCAGTTGGGTCAAGAATCTGGGGCTCTGACCAAGGGGTGTGTGCCTCAGCTCTTCCATCCGCCAACCCAACTTTCCACATGGCTCCTTGGAGACGAGGGCTATCCCCTGAAGACGTGGCTAATAACACCAATGAGGATGCCATCAAACGAAGCTGAAGAGTGCTACAATGAGAGCCATATTTATCAGAAGCATCATGGAGCAAACCATCGGCTTGCTCAAAATGTGATTTCAGATGCCTCGACTGATCTGGTGGCGCCCTACAGTACACACCAGCCAGGGTCTCCAGAATCATCGTGGTCTGCTGTGTACTGCACAACATCACACAGCGTGGCTTACCGCTGCCTGAGGAACAGGTGGCTCGGCGCACAGCCTGCTCCGAAGAGGAGGAGGCGACAGATGAGGAAGACCTTGCGGAGGCGGCTGTCCCAGTGCCACCAGCACATGACCACATTGCTTCCCGTGAGGCAAGGGATACACTAATCCATGCCAGATTCGCATAACCACGCAGCGAACACATGTGGCTGGCACATGGAAATGAATGTTTGCATAACCTTCTTAACACACCATACAGCATCTATACAATAAACTCTGGTTTCCTATCACTCTCGCCACCATCATTACAGATGAAAGGGCCCTGACCCCTCACTGTGCAACTTTCATTTCTGAGCACACATAGGCCAACTCTTTGAATCTTTGACATCGCATTTCTTTAATACAATTGAAATAACGATGTGAAATGTCACTTTGTAATATATCAAAACACCCAAGTGACTACCCTTGTGACTATTTGTGTGTTAACTTTCTCTTACGCGTGCTTTTACGTGGTGCTTCCCCTGTGGCTTCAGATGTAGAGGCAGCTTGCTCACTTCTCTGCTGCGCCTGCTTTAGACGTCTTTGGCGGGTGTCCTCTGGGGTTGGGAGCCTGGGAGGGCTCCGCAACAGTCTGCTCCTCCTGCGGCTGTGCAGGGACTGAGATGGCCACCTCAGTTGGGTGAGGAATCTGGGGCTCTGACTGAGGCCTCCTTATTCCTGCTAACAAAATGCACCACCCCTCACTTAACTATATTTAATTCATTTGCCCTTTCACATGCCCATTCTGCAAGTTTTATTAACATCTTGTATTTTGTCAGTCCTCAGCTTTAACTCTACCCCTCTTTCTCCCCCCCCCCCCCCCCCCCACCCCCCAAATTTAGTCCCATCCCCAAATTTTGATAATTCCCCAAATCCAAATCATTTACATAAATGGTGAACAGTGGTCCCAGCATCGATCCCTGTGGCACACCACTTCCCACCTTCCGCCAGTCCAAGTAACTACCTTTCGACTTTTACGCTGTGTTGCAGCCAGTTTGCTATCCATTCTGCTACTTGCCCGCTGGCTCCACATGGTCTGACTGTAATCATGGCCCAGCAATTGCGGTCGGCGGCGTAGCTATGGAGTACACCGCCGGCCTACAAGAATTCGCACTTGCCTTGTGCGAGGGCCCCACACGTAGACTTGCTGTCCGGTGCGGCAGAGCTGTGTGCAGTGTACTGCATCACTGAGCCCAGGAGCGCAGCGTTACAGCCTGTGTACGAGAAGGCACGCCCACAGAATCGGTCACAACTAACCCATGCCCACAGAAACTTCTTCCAGTCTGTTGCTTTGAAATTACATATTAGTTAAATGTAATTGCATTTTAAATGTTTAGAAAATCTTGACACCTATTAAAGAGATTTGAAGTGTGAAATTGCAATTGGTGAACAACACCCTGTCTCCAAAGCAGCTAGTTTGTCTCTCTTAGCCAACAATGAAGCAATGAGTTTAATTTCTGTAGTCACTATGTAAGAGATTAACTTGTCTCTGGTACTTTTGAATAATTAGGACCGACTGCAACCAATATGGTGGGTATGTTGTGTTTATTCTGAGTTTAAGGCGGATATAACACTAGTTATACAGCAAAAACATACAACCATGACAAGTAGAGACTCTGACAAATCAGCTGGCATGCGCGAGCGGTCTCTCTCTCTCTCTCTCTCTCTCTCTCTCTCTCTCTCTCTCTCTCTCTCTCTCTCTCTCTCTCCCCTTCTCTCTCTCTCTCTCTCTCCCCCTTCTCTCTCTCTCTCTCTCCCCCTTCTCTCTCTCTCTCTCTCTCCCCCTTCTCTCTCTCTCTCTCTCTCTCTCCCCCTTCTCTCTCTCCCCCTTCTCTCTCTCCCCCACATGGATCCACCCTCAGGAGCTCGCCACTTCATTGCGCTTACACTTTTTTTAGGGTTGGAACTGGGGTAGAATATTAGCAAGACTATTTAACCTTTTAAGGTGCCCAATGGTATGTCGAGTTCTTTGTTTAAGCCATGGAAAAGAGGCCAACCCTTTGTTATCTTCCACCTTTTCAGGGGTCCTCACAGCCATTACACATGGTTTCTGTACTTAACCTATCATGGCCTTACAATATGCTGGGGGACGGACAGACGGGCACATCAGAGCAAGCTGGTGACAGAATAGTTTTTCATCTCTCTCATTGACATTGTATGAGTGACTGATCTTGATTCTAATGCTCTAACAGATTGACGTATGAGAATCTGCACAATTCAATGTGCATGCAACGTTTATCTCGCATGCCTAACTCTTTCATTTACTCCCCCACAGGACCATCGACAGACCCCTTCCCCACTGTCCAGGAGGAACAGCCTGAGCCACCAGACTCCTCAGAGGAAGCTGCAACCTCTGAGGGCACAGCGTCAGCAGAAATAAGCGCACCCAGCACCAGCGCAGACACTCTCTGCGGTGGGACCTTCGGGACATAGAGTAGTGTTGTCACCTGGTGTATCACAGCTCACAAGTGAGCATCAGCAGATGGTGGAGACAGGGACAGCCCTCGTCGGAGGGCGCAGGACTCTCCCAGCTTGGCTCAGCTGCATGTCGACCCTGTGCCTGCTGGAACTCCAGGAACAGGTTCAGGAGTCTCTGGCAGGTTTTGTCTCCAGGGTCGCTGCGAGTGTGGAGCGAATGGAGGAGTCCATCACTAACATGAGCAGAGACTTTTGTGGAGGCATTGGCGCATGAACGCATCACCATGGAAAGGATGGCTACGGCCATGGAGGAGCTAAGTCGCCAGGGTCTTGAAAACATGGTCATTGTTTTTGAGCGTTGGTCAGCTATTGAGCAGAGAAATCAGACTTTCATGGAAGTCCTCTGCTGTAGGACTTCCCGTGCAAAAACAGGTCCTCATGGCCCCCCTGAAGTGCAGCAAGGTGCTGTCAAGCCACTTGCTAGCTCTGAAGTGGGGCTGACCCATGAGAGGGATGTTGGGGGCTCCTCTCCAAGCGCTCATGACCATGCCACTGCAGAGCCCTCGGTCAGAGTCCTCACCCAACTGAGATCAGCGTCTCAGCCGCAGGAGCAGCAGACTGTTGCCGAGCCCTCACAGGCTCGCAACCCCAGAGGACGCCCGCCAAAGGTGTCGAGGCAGGAGCAGCAAGAAAGTGAGCAAGGGGCTTCCACATCTGCTGAAGCCACAGGGGAAGCACCACGTAGGAGCATGCTTAAGAGGAAGATAAAGCACAAGTAGTCACAAGGGTAGTCACTTGGGTGTTCTGTTGTGTTTATTTTTGAAAAGCCATCTGTGAATTTGTGATAAAATAACTTGATGGCAAACTGTTGAAGTTGTGGGCTGTCATTTCGCAAATGGGACTTCCACATTGAAGGCTCAGGGCGACTTGGAATTGTCAGTATGGCGGTCAGAGTGATAGGAAGCCGTAGGTTCTCGCCCATTGTCGATGGTGTGGCAAGAAGGTGCAAGGCAAATGTGTTTGATTGGGAAGGCTAAGCAAATCTGGCCAAGATGACTGCGTCCCTTGCATCCCGGGTGGCAATGTGCTCGCGTGCTGCTGCCATTGGTTGCTGCGCCTCCGCAAGCTGTTCGTTGTCGCTCTCCTCCTCATCTGAGGAGGCTATGCGATGAGCCACTTGTACCTCAGGCAGCTGCAAGCCACGATGCTGTGCCATGTTGTGAAGTGCACAGCAGACACGACGATTCTGGAGACCCTGGCTGCTGAGTACTGCAGGGCTCCACCTGATCTATCAAGGCATCTGAATCGCATCTTCAGCAAGCCGATGGTTTGCTCGATTATGGATCTGGTGGAAATGTGGCTGGAGTTGTAGTGCTCTCAGCTTCGTTGGATGGCCTCCTCAACGGCGTCACTAGCCACGTCTTCAGGGGATAGCCCTTGTCTCCAAGTAGCCATCCGCAAAGTTGGTCCGGCGGACTGAAGAGTGGAGGCACACTAGACTGCCACAGGATGAAGGAGTCATGGCAACTGCCAGGGTACTTGGCACAAACATGCAAAATTTCCTTCTTGTGGTTACACACCAGCTGCACGTTATGGTTGACAAAAATACCTGGATTGTGATTGGGTGCCTTAAGGGCCACGTGTGTGCAGTTGATGATGCCCTGCACCCTTGGAAAGCCTGCCAGATTAGCAAATCCAACCGCACGTGCCGTTACACTTGCTTGATCCTTGGAGAAGTTGATGTCATTGTGCGCGTTGGCAAAGGGCATCAGTTACCTGCATGATGCAAGTGTGTGCGGCCACCTGGGAGATCCGGTGATGTCTACTGTTCATCCCTGGAATGAGCCTGAAGCAAAAAAATTGAGTGCGGTGGTGACTTTTATGGCCACTAGTAAGGGGTGTCCACCCGCTCCTCTGGGCTCCAGGTCTTGCTGCAGCATTGCGCAGATGTCAGCCACTACCTCTTGCGAAAGTCTGAGCTTCCTTTGGCACTGCTGCTTAGTCATGTTGAGGTAGCTCATCCTCTGTCTGTAAACCCTGTTTTGGAGGTATCTCTTGCGGCGACGTACTTCCATGCGCTGGTGCCTTCTGGCCTGTGCAGCTTCAGGTGGGTGAGCAGCAGCTTTGGCTCTCCTGTTGTTGGTGCTGCTGCTGTTCTGGGTTCTGCTGCTGCCGCGGCTGGTCTTCGTCCGAATCTGATGTCCAGGAGGAAGGGAAAATAAATGGTTCCCATGCTGCTGGTATATACCTCAATTGAAGCGCTCAGTCAAGGTGGGGAGAGGGGTTTCCCCGGAGGTCACACTGGCGATGGATCTCTGCTTCAAAACTTCCACAATGAGTAGGCCTGCTAAAAGTTCTCCCAGACCTGAGAAAACAAAGTTCTGCCACCTGCAAATGATCATTGTTGAAAACTTCTTTTATAATGGTGGAGAGCTGCAGCTGTTAGTAAGCCATCCACTTGTGAGCCCGCCAGGATTAACTGCCGTGTTCCAGAGGAGACGTGCAGCACGGGGAAGTGTTAAATTCAGAAAGGCCTCTCAAAATGGCATTATAGAGGCGGTTAAGGGCCTATCCCGCCACTTGGAGGCGAGATTGAAACGAGGTCTGAAAGCCCGCAGGTGGGAAAGTTGCTCAGAGGCGGGATCGGAGCCCGCCGCCAGTTTTTTGCAACTTTCCCACCTCACGCCTCCAAACCTGCCTCCTCGGACCTGGCAAAATCCAGCCCAAAGGCTGCGAATTTTATTCCTGAGTTTGGAGGTGGGTCTGTTGAGAAAATCTGAGAAATTGGGGGCGGGGCTGCGAACCCGCCTCCACCCAACTTTTGGACGTGTCGGGTCAACCGCTCCTGAACTGACCCGACACCAAACGGCGGGACAGGTTGTTCAGGCAGTTAACAGGTCGTTAACTGCCTGGCTAATCCTATTTTAAAGGGCTGATCATATTTTCGTGGTTTTTCCAGATGCTGCCCGTCTTCATCAAAACACGCCTGGTGAATGGAGGCGTGTCCACTTCAGACCTCAATCGTTGACAGCTGCTCGAGCAGCTTTAAAGCGGTCCTGCAATGTCTCGTTCTTTCACATGCCACAACTTAGTGGTTTGGGAGACATTTTTGGTGCTCAACTAATCTCGAGGTTAGAGTCTGACATCCATCTGCTGTGTCAGCTCCTTGGAACACCCTCTGGCCACTTTGTCTGAGTGCTCACAACCTCCATTCCTTGACTGAGTTATCTACCAACGTTAGGGGCTCCATTTATTTCCTCTCATCCTGGTCATCCTAATCGGAGGAGCAGCAGCCCCGTGGCTCAGCACAGAGCTTCCTCGGAAGAAGAGGAGGAGGACAAGGAAGAATAGGAGGAAGGAGGATGCGTGCCTTGCAGGCCCTGTTGTGACCAATGCAGCATCCCTCCAGTTCACTGCTGCCCGTCAAGCAAGGGATGCACTCTGCCGTGCCACATTCGCATAAGCTTGCTCTTCAACCATAGGTGGCTACCATATGGCTCTCTAATTGTAGGCGACCTTCCTCCAACGCCATACATCATCTCTGCTATAACCAGTTCTTTCACCATCATCATTACAAATGCAAGTCGCCCTGAGGCCTCAATGCACATTTGCCATTTCCCAGAACACACAGGCCACACATTCAACTGTTTGCCATCACTATTGTTTACTACATTGACAAAAGGATCACAATGCAAACTTTTAAATAGAAGCAGAAAAATCATGACAAAACACCCAAGTGAGACCCTGAAGGGATATTTACTAGTCCTAGCCCCTTTTGGGGCTATCCCGGATCAGGCGTATTTCTCAGATGTTCACTTTCAACTAAAGTTTGAGGTAGCCGAATCCTAAAGATTCTTAACTGGGGTCTAAAGGTCCGGACTATCTCTCCCTAAAGGAAAGGAACAACCCGAGAATGTTACCGTCCTCCAGATAGCACTTTTAATAAGTTTTAGCTAGAGTATAACGTCCCGGATATTATGAGGGTCTGGAAAACTCCCCTCAGACATGTACCCCTCCACCAAAGAGTGTACAGAGATTGAGTTTGCGAGTTGTTGATACAGAAGACTTGAGACAATTCTAAAAATAGAGATTTATTGAAGGAACCGACATGCAACTTACAGTTGGTGAATCAGCCAATCGCAATGTTAACCGTTCTAAAAAGAGAAAAAATACTATCTTATTTAGAGAATCTTACTTTTAAATCTTAACTTTGCTACAGTATTGCAATTCTTAAAGTTTTCTATACAGGATATCCATCAATATCAAATACCTTTGATCCCTGAGGTACAAAGAGTGGAAGACCACAGAGCCGCCTCCAGTCGAGAGTCGCTTTGCCCGATTTTAAAGCGAGTCTGCTATCTCATTTGAGACTTCAATATTTATACCCTTTTTCAGGTGTATTTCCTTTAAGGTTTCTGCTGACCCAAGTTAATTATCCCTATTCATCTTTCTGCTGACCCCTGCAATTCTTTACTGCTACATCAGCTTGTAATATTCCAGAATCTTGTTGCATCTCCAGGTGTTCTGGGTTCACCATATAAAACGATGTGAAGGGCAGGTGTCCCTTATTTTGTCATCTTTACGAGGGCAGATGTTCCTTATCTTATGTGCCATCTTTACGAAGTTTAAATTAAAACACCTTGGGGGAAAAATTCAGTATCGCCCCAATTGGGGCGCAATTATCGGCCTGGGCGCAAAGATTAGCGCCTGGCGCTAATTAACGCCACTGACTGCAAACTTGACTTTTAACGCCCCGGGAGGTGATTGGAGCGCTAAATCAGGCGCTGCACACCTGTCTTAAGGCGCAAAGGCCGAGGAGTGAGGCGCTAACTCAGAGCGCGGGCGCAGCGCAGGTGATGTCAGTTAGCGATGGAAGACAGACAGACTGGCGCCGGCCAGTTCTTAAAGGGGAGGGTCGATCTTGCTCTCCAGCCACACCCTGCTCATTGGAGCCTTGAATCTCGACCTGGAGAGACCTGTGATTACATTTTCAAGACAAGGACTATGGAGAGGGTGAGAGAACAAGCTCAGCGCTTCAGCGAGCGGGCCTTGGATGCTCTGGTTGGCGCGGTGGAGCGCAGAAAATCTATACTCTTCCCTGAGAGTGGCAGGAGGCCTTTGCTGCGCGAGTACAGAAGAGTGTGGAGGGAGGTGGCTCAGAGCGTCTCCTGCAGGAGCATGGTGCCCAGGACCCATGTACAATGCCGAAAAAAGTTCAACGACCTCACTTGGGTCGTCAGGGTGAGTGGCTTTTTTTCAATACCTCTCCATCCCTCCATCTCAACCTCACTCTATGGCCAGAGGGTCTTAAAACCCCAATTAACAACACTCATCCAACACCTATGGCCCTTTCATGAAACACACACACACATTCCACACTTTGCATACAGTAAGGGCTATTCACCTAATGGGAGGCACATCAGGCAAGACCATGGCTGCATACAGTAAGGGCTATTCACCTATGGGAGGCACATCAGGCAAGACCATGGCTGTATATTTACTCAGACGCTGTCCTTTTTCTTGCAGGCCAAGCTGTCTCATAATAGGAGACAGCAGCAATGGACGGGTGGAGGGCGGCCTCAGCTGCAACCCCTCAGCGATCTTGAGGAGCACGTCCACAGGATTGTGGCAAGCCGGGTGATCGGTCCCGTCGCCACTGGAGACGCCGACACCGTTCTGGACAGCAATAGTAAGGTCATCACCTTTTTGTCCTCTGTCCTTCCACTTGTCCCTCACAACACCAGCCTTTGACACTTTCAATCCAACTTACTAAATCGCTGCACTTATTCCTCCCTTACTGCCACCCTGTCCTCACACTAAAGCCACTCTTGTACCTCCCTGCTTTCAGATGGTGATTCACCAGCTGAGGAGACGGGCCTTCAAGCTGCCAGTGGAAGTGAAGCTGCAGCCGAGGAGGAAGATGAAGGCGGAGCATCAGTGCCACCCTCTCCCGAGGAAGCCCATGCCCACACTGAGAACACTCCTTCCCTGGAGGGGAGCAAGGGGGAAGGGTCTGATGAGGGTGAAGCTCCAGGACCCAGCGGGCTGCAGCAACGCCATGGGGGTAGGGAAGAACGGGGGCCTTCTCCCCAGAGGGAGAGTATGCCAGCGAGTCCTACTGCACTGGACGCAGAGGAGGAGCGGCTGATCGCTGAAATGAACACCCAGGCGGTGGACATGCACACTGAGCTCATGGGTGCAGTGGGAAGGGTGCCCGAATGCATTGAATCACTGGCAAGGAGTGTGGAGCACTTCGCTGTAGCACAGGCGGATGCCACACTAAAGCTTGGTGCTGCAATTCAGTCACTGGCTGCCGTGATCCCATCTCTGACTGCTCTCATACAGACTCAGATTGAGGCCACGCGAGCACTGACTGCTGCCATCCTCGATGGTTCATTCACATGTCCCCAGGGCTCTCACCGCGCCGTAGCAGGCCAGCAATCTGTGCTCCAGCAGATTGCTCCGGATGCTGAAGTGCTGCCCCGTGGGAGTGCCAGTGTGTCGGTCGAGCAGGGAGTTGCTGTCCTCTCGCAAGATGACAGCATTCCTGCTGCCAACACTGTCACTTCTCCACTGCACTTGCCACCGCCTGTAGGACAGACTGCTGCCGCCCATGCAGAGTTGGTGCAGTCTGCAGCCGGGCCCTCCAGGCCCAGAACTGGTCGAGGCCGTCCTTCAAGGGCATCTGCAGTGTCAGGGTCTGACAATCAGCAGCCTTCCACCAGCCTTGCTGCAGCCACTGAGGTCCCATTACGGAGGAGCAGTAGGGTAAGAAGGGGGGACGTGCGCAAGGGAAGGAGATCACCCTCGAAGGGCAAAAAGTAGGAGGTGTGACAAAATGTTGGTCATTTTTTTATTAAAGGCCGAGGTTTGTGGTCAAACTTTTGTTTAGTGTTTTGGACATTATCTCCAGGTTGTGAGAACCAGTTATGTTAATTACTTTTTTTGTGTTTATTTCTATTAGTTTGTCATGAAGAAATGACACACACAGAGTTTGTAAATTAAATAAGTTTTTGTATTCAAAATATACATATTTGGTGTTTGGAATCATTGGTGCCTTGGCCGGCTTAGGGGTTGCGTGTTGGGTTCATTCATGTTGTTCTCAATGGCAGAAGCCATTTCCACAGCAGGGGCCTAGAAGCGGCTTGCTATCAGCCGTTGACGGACGGCCCTTGCAGTTTCACCATTGTTGGCCGCCCTCACGCCTTGGTGCTGCTGATGATCCTCCTCCTCTTCCTCTTCCTCCTCTTCCTCCTCCTCCTCTGGTGGTGCTCCAAGGCCTGGTGGCATTGGCTGGGTCCTGAGGATTGCCATGTTAAGCAGCATGCAGCACACAACTACGAAGTTGGAAACTCGCTCAGGCGAGTACTGCAGGGCTCCTCCAGAATGGTCCAGACAGCGGAACCGTTGCTTCAGCACGCCGATTGTGTGCTCAACGATGTTCCTGGTAGCTTGATGGCTCTCGTTGTACCGCAGCTCAGCAGGGGTGTTGGGCGTACGGAGCGGTGTCATCAGCCAGGTGCTCAGTGGATACCCCTTGTCCCCGAGAAGCCAACCAACTGGCTGATGCGGTGCCTCAAAGTTCTGCCACGGTAGTCTGGCGCAGGATGAAAGCATCGTGGCAGCTGCCAGGATAGTGGGCATTGACGGCGAGTATCAGCTGTCTGTGGTTACAGACCAACTGAACATTCAAGGAATGGAACCCCTTTCTGTTCCGGAAATCCTCGGCATTCTCATGTGGAGCACGCAAAGCCACATGCGTGCAGTCAATGGCGCCCTGCACCATGGGGAAGCCCACTATCCTCGCAAAGCCCAGAGCGCGGTCACGCTGCTTGTCTGGGGTCATGGGGAAAGAGATGAACTCTCGTCTCCTTTTAAAGAGGGCATTTGTGACCTGCCGGATACAGCAATGCACCGCTCACTGGGAGATATTGGCGAGGTCCCCAGCAGCAGCTTGAAATGAGCCAGTAGCATAGAAGTTGAGAGCCACTGTGACCTTCACTGCCACCGACAGAGACGTCCTGGACCTCAGTTGAGGCTGCAGATCTGGCTGCAGCAGGTGGCAGAGCTCAGTGACCACCTCCTTGCTGAATCGCAGCCTTCGCAAACACAGCTCCTCAGACATATGAATGTAGGAGAGCTGTTCACGATATACCCTGGGAGGGTAAGCTCTCCTGTACATACGCCTGTTGGCCCTCCTCCGTCTGGCCATCATTGCCACTCTCACTCTGCGTCTCTGTGTCCTCCGATTCAGCTGGAGCAGGACGACGCCCCCATTCAGTGCAGCCCCCATAGTCTCTTTGCAAGCAAAGTAATGAAGGACAGCAACCAAAGTAGCAGCGAAGTTAGGATCAGTAGGCAAAACTACCTCACAAAGCGTTGACTCAATGCAGAAGTCTCTCTTTCTCTCTCTCCGAATCTCTCTCTCTCTCTCTCTCTCAGAACGAGTGGTGCAAAAATGTCTATCACAGAAAAAGACAGGAAGAGGCCCCCTTTAAATAGCGCCCCCCACAGCGATTGATAGCGTTCCAGTCTTCCGGTCGTTGGATGCGCCAGGCGGTAAGGCAGGGGGCGCCACAAGGGCGTTGCACCATGGAATGACGTCACAATCTGCGCGCGCAGGTGGTCGCAGCGGTAAAGTTTAGCGCCGCCGCACAATGTCTAGTTAAGTTCCCGAGCGGCGCAAACATTGCTGCGCCCGGGCGCTAGCGGCTTTGCGCCCCATTAGCGCCCTCTTAGGCGCTAACTGGAGGCGCAACCAACTGAATTTTTCCCCCTTGATCTTTCAACTTGTCTACGATTTTATTATGTCTCTTGATTCTTGCCTGCAAGACACCTGCCGGAGATATGCGCCAAGGTCTCATTTGCGCTATTACATCTCCTGCAAATTTTAATTGCATTCTGTCTACCATATGATGATGTGCATCTCATTGGATAGAGATTGCACCTTAATAATCCTTTTATCAAACATGATTGCTTCATGTTATGAAATGAATTAGTCCAACAGTTCGATATTCTGTCATTCCTAAAGTAACGGATGTCATTTCCCTGTGCTAGGAGATTCGCCCAGCTATCGTACCTATTCTTTTACTTTGGAGTCGGGCGCACGCACCTCGCAACTCCATCATAACTTCGGGTATGGTGGGAAGGTCACTGCCGTTCACTGCGGTTCGGGGTCCCCCTCCACCTCGGGCGCCGGAGCGTCTGGAGAAACCGGGGAGAACACAATTCCCAGTTCCTCCAACATGCCTGGCGTCAGCGTCAGAGACGGAGTCAGGGGGCCCTCCCCTTACCAGCCACTGACCCAGTGGACTGAGTATTTTGATTAAAATCCTCGACCAGTTCCTGGGAGATATCAGGCTGTAAATGGGCGAGATCGGCCTCAGTCCCCAGGATGCCCGACCCAGCGAGAAGTAATGGTTCCGGTGTTAAAACAACTTCTTCCGCGGGTAATTCCGCGGCCCCCCCCGCGGGCAGGGTCTCTTCCCCATCCTTACAGGCGTGACACCGTCCAATGTCCAGAAGACGCGGTAGGCAGTCCCCTCGTGGTGCACCATAAAAGCACCGTCTGTGTCCTCCCGCGTCAGCTGGACGAAGAGCTGGCGCGGGAAGGAGAAGACATGGCAAAGGCTGGTTTCCCTGAAGCCGAGCGGGATGGGAGTAATCCCCGACCTTACCGACCCCAGTTGACGTAGGTGGGGGAGGAGGAGCTCACCAGGAATAAAGGGCGGGACGTTGGAAATGACTACCCTTTGCGCGGTGGCCTCGAGGGTCCACCGGCAGGAAGGTCCCGCCCACGGTGAGCCCCTTTTCGATGGCCAGAGACACCGCCCGCTCCGACCCCAGGAAGAACACAGCCTTCCCATACATTTTAGAGGTGGTGACGATGGCTGAAGGGCCGACAACCCCAGCCATAGCTTTAATACACGCCTGTATCATGTTGGGGTGAGTGTAGCTCTTGACCCCATGTTTTTTTGTGATCAGCCTGAAAGGTGACGGGGCAGCAGGAGCAGCTGTGGCTGCCACACCCGCGTACGTCCTCGCTGACCCCGCCACCGGCGAAGATGGGGTCACCATCATTGGTTTTTTTTCTAAGGGCTACACTCACCCCAAGTCACAGGCCTGAAGATGGTGGTTATGGCCTTGGTGGAGTTTTGTTTTTTCCCTCCCTTGAGCAGAGGGAGCTGTTAAAATTGAAGGCACACCTCTATCCTTATTGATTGGATGGGAGAGGGGCCTTCTCCCCTCTGCTTAATAGGCAATTAATAAAATAAGATAGGAGGTGCCTCTCAGAGACAAGAGAGAGGGGGGATGGGAAGGAGGGAGGCCGCAAGGGCGGGGTCGCCACTCAGGATGGTGGGTGGGTGTTGGCAGGGGTGCACTCTCCGATGGAATTTAAAGTCTTTGATGTAGGTGGTCTTCTGGTGGGGGGGGGAGAGGAAGATGTCTTCACCTGGGAAAGCTGGAGATGCCCAGGCTCAGTCCTGCACCAGGTCTTAATGATGTCCAATAGATGAAATTAAATTGGTGACTTCACCTCGGCAGCTCCAGCTGTCCCAGGTCAGGCAATGGGAAGAGGTGTTTTAGTGGTGTGTGTGTGGCCTAGTTTTTTTTTTACAAGAGACACGCACACCCCTTGATGTTCCGGCCTTCTTTTCTTCTTTCCTCCCCCCACCTACAATACAAAGTCTGAGTGCAAAAAAAACACCCAGATGTACAAAAATGGTCCTCCTTCCTTCCAAACAGATGATGTTGGTCTGTTCTCCCCTCTCTCCCTCTCCTAAAATGGAGGCCAAATGGGGAGGCAGTGTTGGAAAGGCCTCCCTTCTGATGTTCTTGGCCTTCCCTTTCCTTCTCCTCTCCGGTCCTCTCTCTCCAGGCACCTCAGTTGTAGTTGTGGTGTCGGTGGTGGTCTGCAGTCTGGTCTCCTCCTCTTCCTGGTCTCCGAGACCACCACTCTACTCTCCTTCTCCTTCCTCTCCTCTCCTCTGGCTGACACAGCTGCACAGCCAGCAAGGCCGAGAATGAGGTTCTGCAGCATCAATGAAACTTCCCCTTTAAGAACTGGAAAAGGCCTGCGGCAATCATGGCTTGTGATTAGACTGCACCTGATATTGGTCCACCCTTTGAGTGTACTCTGTTGTTGGGGTGATGAAAACAAATAAACTAACTAAATAAAACTTAACAAATTATATGAAAATTTGACTGGCCGGGGTGATGATGCACACCAGTCCCCGAGGTGCCCATCGGTCGCGGAAGGCCTCGAGCGTGCCGGCGGACACCGCGTGCTCCATCTCCAGGGACACCCGGGCGCGGAAGAGAGGCGAGCAGTCGGGCTGAATGACCCCCTCGCCCGCCCGCTGCCTGGACCAGTTAATGGTTTTTTGCCCAGGCCCAGGAGCAGTCCTACGAGGAGGTCCTCCGATCTGCCCACTCCCCTCCGCACCGGGTGACCAAAGATCAGGAGTGTGGGACTGAATTGCAGCCAAAAATCGAGGAGCAGCCCCTTCAAATAATGAAAGAAGGCTGCAACCTCTCTCACGCCATATAAACGTGGAACACAGACTCCTCCAGGCCGCAGAAAAGGCAGGTGGCCTGGGAGTCCGTGAACATATTTAAAACCATATTGCACGGGACTGCTCCGTGCAACACCCTCCAGGCCAAGTACCCAATAGAACAAGGGAGGACTCCCGTGTAGAGAGCCCTCCATTGGGGACCTCCGGCGGACGGCAGACGAAAATGGCAAAGTGGAGTGTGCAGGAGCAGCCCGTACAGGAAATGCCTCCGTGTAGAATGAAAAGACACGGAGGGCATTTCCCCGAGAAGGCTCAAGTTGTGAGAAACCGGTTTCCGAGAGGGGATTCGGGGCTGGGCGCCGATGAGGAATTCCGTCCGAATGGGGGTCAGTTCGGACGGGATCGCCCCACGTGCTTGAGCCTCCTCGATACACCGAGTGGAGTCGGGGCCCAGTGCCACTTTCAGCGACTCGATGGCTTTGACCGCGAGCCGGACGTTGGCCCAAGACAGGCGCTGCGCCAGCTCCTCCGGCGCCATACAGCCCGCTCCTCCGCCATCTAGCAGGTCCCTGACTCTAGTCATCTTGCCAGGCACAGCCCTGCCCTCCGCCAGCCAACCGAACCCGCGGTCGTGGAGGTGCGGATTCCTGAGCAGCGGCTCCCGAAGGACAGCTGCCACTCCTGACGGGGGAGAACTCCATCAGGAAGCGCTGTTGTTCCAGACCAATAGCTGTTCCTGGTGAAAGAGAGGCAGCTCCCGCAGGCAGGCACGTGTACCGCCCAATTTCACAAACAGGAGCTGCGTGTCGTAATTGAGGCTGTGCAGCTGGCAGAAGAAATAAGTCGCCAGCGCACACCATCGAGGCGGATTCTCAACGTACAGGTATCTCTGCAGCGTCTGAAGACTGAAAGTCGCAGCCTGGGTGCGAAGGCACACCAGCGCCTGACCGCCCTCCCGAAGCGGGAGACTCAGAACCGGGGCAGAGACCCAGTACTTCCTTTTGTCCCAGAATAAGTCGATGAGCTTCTTCTGCATCTTGGCGACAAACGCAGGAGGAGGGATCAAAGTGACCGACCGGTACCACAACATGGCAGTCACCAGCTGGTTTATGACCAGCGCTCGACCCCTGTAGGACAACACTCGGAGCAGTCCTGTCCAGCGCCCTAGGCGAGCGGTGACTTTGGCCTCCAGCTTTTGCCAGTTCGCCGGCCAGGCGTCCTCGGCCGGGCTGAGGTAGACTCCAAAGTAGAGGCGGTGCGTGGTGCTCCAGGCGAAAGGCCCGAACTCCTCCGGCACGGAGTCCACCTGCCATGGGCCCACCAGGAGTCCGGAACATTTCTCCCAGTTGACCCTGGCGGAGGATGCGTAGGAGTAAATCTGCTGGCATTCCCGCATCCTTCGCAAGTCAATGGGATCCGTGACCATGAGGAGCATGTCATTGGCGTAAGCAGAGAGGACGACCTCCACGCCCGGCCCTTGCAGAGCCAGTCCCGTCAACCTCTTCCGCAAGAGGCGCAGACGGTGTATAAGTGACCGGACATGGGGCATCCCTGACGCACCCCCCTCCCAAAGCGAAGGGGCGCCGTCAAAGACCCGTTAACTTTAATCAGACACTGCGGCGACGTACAGAAGTTGGATCCGGGCGCCGAAATACGTCCCGAACCCGAATGCGCGCAGAGTCCCGAAGAGATACTCGTGATCCACCCTGTCGAACTCCTTCTCCTGATCCAGGGAAAGGAAGGCGCCCGACAGACCAGCCCCCGGACCAGATGGATATTGTCGTGGATGGTCCGGCCCGGGACCGTGTAGGACTGGTCGGGGTGGATCATGTGAGCCAGCACTGTGCCAAGGCGAGCAGACATGGCCCTTGCAAAAATTTTGTAGTCCGTGCTGAGGAGGGAGACCGGGCGCCAGTTCTTATGAAGGCGGAGATCGCCCTTCTTGGGCAGCAGGACAATGACCGCCCTGCGCCAAGAGAGGGGCATCTCCCCGCTCGCCAGACTTTCCCCCAGGATGCCCTGTGGAACTCCACGGTCAGCCCGTCCAGCCCCGGGGACTTTCCCCTCGAGAGCTGTCCGAGGGCGCCGGTCAGCTCCGCCAGGCTTAGCGGAGCGTCCAGTTTTTCGGCGCCCTCCGGGCCGACCTTCAGCAGGTTCTCCAACAAAACTCTACACACATCCTCGCTGGACGGATCCGGAGAGAACAGAACCCCGTAATAGGCCCGGGCCTCCGCGCTGATGCCCTCCGGATCCGAGACCAGAGATCCGTCGTCGGCCAGCAGCCCCAAGAGCTGCTTACGGACCCCCCGTCTTTTTCCAGCGAGTAGAAGAAGGGGGAGCCGCGGTCCAGGTCCCGCAGGAACTGGATCCGCGACCTCACGTACGCGCCTCGGGACCCGACCAGCTGCAGGTCCTTCAGCGCGCCCTTCTTCTCTTCGTACACCTTCCGCAGGGCCGGGTCTTCGACGACTTGACCGAGACGGGACTCCAGGTCGCGCACCTCCCTCTCCAACCGCCCGACCCGGGCCACCCGCCTCTTGGTCGACCTCATCGCGTACTCCTGACAGAAGAGCCTTGCCCACGTCCCACCATAGCCTCAAGGAGGGGAAGCCCCCCTGCTTCCTTCTCCAGTCGGCCCAGAACCACCGAAACGAGTCCTGGAACCGCGCGTCCTCCAGCAGCAGGTTGTTAAAATGCCAGTACGCGGACCCACCCTCCCGCGTGCGCAACGGAGTGAGCTCCGCCCACATCAGGTGGTGGTCCGTGCATGGCACCGACCACATGGAAGCTGCCGGAACGCAGGAGACGTACGCCCGGGCAATGTAAAGGCGGTCGATTCTGGACCTTCCTCCTCCAGACCTCGCGCTCGTGAAGGCGCTGGAGTCGGGATGGAGATTTCACCAGACGTCCACCAAGTCGAAGGACCCGACCAGGTCCCGCAACTTCTCCATCGCCGCCGGGCTTCGCTGTGGACCTGAACGGTCCCGCGCCTCGAGGGTACAATTGAAATCCCCCCCGAGGATGACGCACTCGCCCACGTCGATGGAGCCCAGAAGAGCGGACACTTCTCCGAAGAAGCGCACTTGCTGCGCACCGGTCTGGGGGGCGTACATGTTCACTAAATGGAGCGGCACGCCCCCCAGGCAAACAGTGACCTGGAGCAAGCGGCCCGGCACATGCTCCTTGACCCCCAAGATCTCCGCCTGAAAATGTGGAGCCAGCAAGACGGCCACCCCGCAGGAATTGTTGGAGAGGTGACGCATGCTGACCCCTCCTTGCCACTCCAGGAGCCACGTGGCCTCGTCTCCCAGAACGGTGTGGGTTTCTTGCAGGAAGCACACCGCATATTTCCCGTCCCGAAGGACCGAGAAGTTATTGAATCTACGGCGCGCCTCCCTGCTGCCGTTGATGTTGAGGCTGGCTATGGTTATCTTCATCTCAGAAGCATAGTGCAACCTCTACCTAACGGGGGGGAGGGAGCGCGGTCACTGACGACCGCCACTCCCTCAGCAGCCCAGTGAGGAACGTTCTGTGCCGACGCAGCTCGAGCTGGCTTAAGTCCTTGTCCGCGTCCATGATTTTAATAGTGGCGCGGACGGACTCGATGAGCAGCGCCAGCTCCGACCACCTGTCAAGAGCCAGCCGGATCTTATTGTTACGACCCCGGCACGTGGCCATAAAATCCCGGAGTTCCGCAGCGAGGATGAGGGGAGACTCGGTGAGGGACCAGGAGGGCATCCACCGCCTCACTGGCGATGGAGTCCAATTCGTCCCCAGTGCCCTCCACCGATCCCCCGTCCTCCTCCGGGAGGTCGTCACCAGCCGGCCCTGCCTCTGTCCCGATCCCACCCCCAGGATCGACGGCAGAGGAGTCCTCCCTGGGCTCCTTCAGGGGTGCCGGGCCAGGAGGTGGCGGCGGTTCGGGGCTCCCCTCCGCCTCCGGCGCCGGGGCGTCCGGAGAAACCGGGCAGAAAACAATTCCCTGTTCCTCCAACACGTCCGGCGCCAACGTCGGAGACGGAGTCAGCGGGCCTTCCCCGCCACCAACCACTGACCCAGCAGACTGGGTATTTTGATTATATTCCTCGAGCAGGTCAAGCAGTCCCTGGAAGATATCTGGATCACAATAGGCGGGCTCAGCTTCTTTGGCCTCGCCCTGCCCAGTCCCCAGGATGCCCAACCCGGCGAGGAGTAACGGTTCCGGTGTTATATTTATATTATTTCCTTCCGCGGGTTGTTCCGCGGCCCCGGGCAGAGTCTCTTCCCCATCCTCGGGAGGCACAGGCCGGACAGACTCATCTGTCTCACCCTCACGAGGGACAGGCGACCCCCGCCGATTGCTCGTGACGGTGGGGTGGGGGGAGGGGGGCATAGCTCCCGCGGCGGGCGACGACTCCCCTTGTACGGAGGGACTGTCGTCCTCCAAGGAGTCGTGCCTCCTTTTTAGGCTGGAGGGACACAGAGGGAGGGAGACCGCCATGTCTGCCGAGGCCTCCTCCATTCCCTCCTGTTGAGTGGGTTTCTTGGGCCCTTCGGACCCGAGCCCGGTCACAGGCCCGGGCACGAGGCCCTCCCCACTCTCTTACAACGCCACCAACTCTGCGAGGAGCGTGGGTGTAAGGTCCGATAATTCGGTTTGCTCAACGAGGGGACTCGCCTTAAGGTGTTTTGTCTTCCGCTGCGCCTTCCTTCCGCTCGGATGCTCTCCCTCCCCCGCCCCCCCGCGATGGTATTGGCCTCAGACGTCGACCGCGCATCCGTTGGCTTTGACGCGCGGACATTATTGGGGAGGAGCGGAGGCGGGGCAGTTTTCCTGATATGCCCCACCTCCTTACAGGTGTGGCACCGCACACCGTCCGGAAGACGCGGTAGGCAGTCCCCTCGTGGCGCACCATAAATGCACCGTCTGTGTCCTCCTCCCGCGCCAGCTGGACGAAAAGCTGGCGCCGGAAGGAGAAGACATGACGAAGGCTGGTTTCCCGGAAGCCGAGCGGGATGGGCGTAATCCCCGACCTCACCTCCCCCAGTTGACGTAGGTGGGGGAGGAGGAGCTCACCAGGAACAAAGGGCGGGACGTTGGAAATTACTACCCTTTGCGCGGTGGCCTCGAGGGTCCACCAGCAGGAAGGTCCCGCCCACGGTGAGCCCCTTTTCGATGGCCAGAGACACCGCCCGCTCCGACCCCAGGAAGAACACAGCCTTCCCATACATTTTAGAGGTGGCGACGATGGCTGAAGGGCCGACAACCCCAGCCATAGCTTTAACACACACCTCTATCATCATGTTGGGGTGAGTGTAGCTCTTGACCCCATGTTTTTTTGTAATTAATTGAAATGGTGATGGGGCAGCAGGAGCAGCGGTAGCAACTGTGGCTGCCACACCCGCGTACGTCCTCGCAGCCCCCGCCACCGGCAAAGATGGGGTCGCCATAAGTGGGTTGTTCTTTCTAAGGGCTACACTCCCCCCAAGTCACAGGCCTGACAATGGTGGTTTCAGGCCTTGGTAGGTTTTTGTTTTTCCTCTCAAGCAGAGGGAGTTGTTAAATTGAAGGCACACCTCTCCCCTTATTGATTGAATTAGGAGAGGGGCCTTCTCCCCTCTGCTCAATAGGTGGGGCGGGAAGGAGGGGTCGCCACTCAGGATGGTGGGTGGGTGTTGGCAGGGGTGCACTCTCCGATGTAAAATTGAAGTCTCTGTTGGTGGTCTTCTGGTGGGGGGAGAAGATGTCTTCACCTGGGAAAGCTGGAGATACCCAGGCTCAGTCCTGCACCAGGTCTTAACGATGTTCAATATGATGTAATTAAAGTGTAGACTTCAACTAGGCAGCTCCAGCTGTCGCAGGTCATGCAATGGGAAGGGGTGTTTATTAGTGGTACACACACACACACACACACCCCTTGATGTTCCGGCCTTCTTCTTTTCTTCTTTCCTCCTCCCACCTACAATACAAAGTCTCTGGAAGAGTGCACCAGAAATAACACCCACCTGTAGATATTGAAAATGATGCTGTTCCCTCCTTCCAAACAGTTGATGTTGGTTATTGTGATGTTCTGTTGTGTTCTTCCCTCTCTCCCTCTCCTAAAAATGGAGGCCAACTGGGGAGGCAGTGTTGGAAAGGCCTCCCTTCTGATGTTCTTTTGGCCTTCTTTCTCCTTCTCCTCTCCTGTCCTCTCTCTCCAGGCACCTCAGCTGTTGTAGTGATGTTGGTGGTCTGCAGTCTGGTCGTCGTCGTCTCCGCCTCTTCCTGGTCAAAGAGACCACCACTCTACTCTCCTTCTCCTTCCTTGCCTGCTCCTGATGGCTGACACAGCTACACAGCCAGCAATGTTGAGAATGAGGTTCTGCAGCATTAATGAAACTTCCCCTTTAAGAACTGGAAAAGGCCTGTGGCAATCATGGCTTGTGATTAGACTGCACCTGATATTGGTCCACCCTTTGTGTAGTCTTTTGGGTATGAACAAATAAAGTGTAAATTAACAAAAAATACATTAAAGGAAACTTAATAAATTAAATTTCCATTACCGGTTGTAATGATGCACTCCAGTCCCACCCTTGAGTGTACTCTTTTAATTTGGGTGGTTAACCAAATAAACTGTAAATCAATAAAACTTTAAATGAACCTTAAATTAAATTAAAATTTGGTTGCCCGGGGTGACTATGCACTCCAGTCCCCGCGGCACCCACCGGTTGCGGAAAAACTCGAGCGTGCTCCATCTCCAGGGCCACCCGAGCGCGAACATGGCCGCGGAAGAGAGGCAGACAATCTGGCCGAACGACCCCCCTCTGCCTGGACCAATTAATGGCTTTCTTGGCCAGGCCCACGAGGAGGTCCTCCGACCTGCCCGCTCCCCTCCGCACCGGGTGACCGCAGATCAGGAGCGTGGGGCTGAAGTGCAACCAGAAATCGAGGAGCAGCCCCTTCAAATAATGAAAGAGCGGCTGCAACCTCTCACACTCTGTATATACGTGAAAGACTGACTGCTCCAGGCCGCAAAAATGGCAAGCAACCTGGGAGTCCGTGAACCTATTTAAAACCATATTGCACGGGACTGCTCCGTGCAACACCCTCCAGGCCAAGTCCCCAATAGAACAAGGGAAGACACCCGCGTAGAGAGCCCTCCATTGGGGACCTCCGCCTCGGCAGGATGGTACGTCAAGGCGTGTCCGGACGGCAGACAAAGATGGCAAAGTGGAGAGTGTGCAGGAGCAGCCCGTACAGGAAACGCCTCCGTGCGGATTGAAAGGGCACGGAGGGCATTTCTCCGAGAAGGCTCAAGTGGTGAGGAGGCGGCTCCCGAGGGAGGATTCGGGGCCGGGCGCCGATAAGGAATTCCGTCTGAAAGGGGGTCAGTTCGGACGGGATCGCCCCACGTGCCTGAGTCTCCTCGATACACCTAGTGGAGTCAGGGCCCAGTGCCACTTTTAGCGACTCGGTGGCTTTGACCGCGAGCCGGACGTTGACCCAAGACATTCGCCTCGCCAACTCCTCCGGCGCCATCCAGCCCGCTCCTCCGCCATCGAGCAGGTCCCCTACTCTAGTCACCTTACCGGGCACAGCTCTGCCCTCCGCCAGCCAGCCGAACCCGCGGTCGTGGAGGTGCGGATTCCTGAGCAGCGGCTCCCGAAGGACGGCCGCCGCTCCTGACGAGGGAGAACTACGCCTGGAGGCGACGCTGTTCCAAACCCATAGCAGTTCCTGGTAGAAGACAGGCAGCTCCCGCAGGCTGGCATGCGTGCCGCCCACTCTCTCAAACAGGAGCTGCGTGTCGTAATTGAGGCCGTGCAGCTGGCGGAAGAAATACGTCGCCAGCGCACGCCACCTAGGAGGATTCTCCACGTACAGGTATCTCTGCAGCGTCTGAAGACGGAAAGTAGCCACCTGGTTGCGAAGGCACACCAGCGCCTGACCGCCCTCCCTAAGCGGGAGACTCAGAACCGCGGCAGAGACCCAGTGCTTCCCTTTGTCCCAGAAGAAGTCGACGAGCTTCTTCTGCATCTTGGCGACAAACGCAGGGGGAGGGATCAAAGTGACCAACCGGTACCACAACATGGCGGCCACCAGCTGGTTTATGACCAGCGCTCGACCCCTGTAGGACAACACTCGGAGCAGTCCTGTCCAGTGCCCTAGGCGAGCGGTGACTTTGGCCTCCAGCTCTTGCCAGTTCGCCGGCCGGGCTGAGGTAGACTCCCAGGTAGAGGAGGTGCGTTTTGCTCCAGGCGAACGGCCTGAACTCCTCCGGTAGGGAGTCCACCTGCCATGGGCCCACCAGGAGTCCAGAACATTTCTCCCAGTTGATCTTGGCGGAGGATGCGTCCGAGTAAATCTGCTGGCATTCTCGCATCCTCCGCAAGTCGACGGGATCCGTGACCGCGAGGAGCACGTCATCGGCGTAAGCCGAGAGGACCACCTCCACGCCCGGCCCTTGCAGAGCCAGTCCCGTCAACCTCTTCCGCAAGAGGCGCAGGAAAGGCTCCAAGCAAACGGCGTATAACTGACCAGACATGGGGCATCCCTGACGCACCCCTCTCCCGAAGCAAAGGGGCGCCATCGAAGACCCGTTAACTTTAATCAGACACTCCGCGGCGGCGTATGGAAGTCGGATCCGGGCGACGAAATGCGTCCCGAACCCGAATGCGCGCAGAGTCCCGAAAAGATACTCGTGATCCACCCTGTCGAACGCCTTCTCCTGATCCAGGGAAAGGAAGGCGACCGACAGACCAGCCCTCCGGGAATGGTGGACCAGGTCCTGGCCCAGGTGGATGTTGTCGTGGATACTCCGGCCCGGGACCGTGTAGGACTGGTCGGGGTGGATCATGTGGGCCAGCACGGTGCCAAGGCGAGCAGACATAGCCCTGGCGAAAATTTTGTGGTCCGTGCTGAGGGAGCCCGGACGCCAGTTCTTAAGTAGGCGGAGATCGCCCTTCTTGGGCAGCAGGACGATGACCGCCCTGCGCCAAGAGAGGGGCATCTCCCCGGTCGCCAGACTTTCCCCCAGGACCCGCGCGTAGTCATCCCCCAAGACGTCCCAGAACGCCCTGTGGAACTCCACGGTCAGCCCGTCCAGCCCCGGGGACTTGCCCCTCGAGAGCTGGCGCCGGGCGCCGGTCAGCTCTGCCAGGCTTAGCAGAGCTTCTAAATTCTCGGCGCCCTCCGGGCCGACCTTCGGCAGGTCCTCCCACAAAACTCTGCGCGCATCCTCGCTGGACGGATCCGAAGAGAACAGAGCCCCGTAATAGGCCCGGGCCTCCGCGCTGATGCCCTCCGGATCCGAGACCAGAGATCCGTCGTCGGCCAGCAGCCCTAAGAGCTGCTTACGGACCCCCCGTCTTTTTTCCAGCGAGTAGAAGAAGGGGGAGCCGCGGTCCAGGTCCCGCAGGAACTGGATCCGCGACCTCACGTACGCGCCTCGGGACCCGACCAGCTGCAGGTCCTTCAGCGCGCCCTTCTTCTCTTCGTACACCTTCCGCAGGGCCGGGTCCTCGACGACCTGACCGAGACGGGACTCCAGGTCGAGCACTTTTTTGTCCAATCGCCCGACCCGGGCCTCCCGCCTCTTGGTCGACCCCTTCGCGTACTCCTGACAGAAGACGCGGACGTGAGCCTTGCCCACGTCCCACCACAGCCTCAAGGAGGGGAAGCCTCCCCGCTTCCTTCTCCAGTTGGCCCAGAACCGGCGAAACGAATCCCGGAACCACGCGTCCTCCAGCAGCAGGTTGTTAAAATGCCGGTACGCGGACCTCCCCCCCCCCCCCCACCCCCCAGCGCGCAGCGGAGCAAGCTCCGGCCACACCAGGTGGTGGTCCGTGCACAGCACCGGCCGCACGGAAGCCGCCGGAACGCAGGAGACGTACGCCCGGGAAATGTAAAGGCGGTCGATTCTGGACCTTCCTCCTCCAGACCTCACGCTCGTGAAGGCGCTGGAGTCGGGATGGAGATTTCGCCAGACGTCCACCAAGTCGAAGGACACGACCAGGTCCCGCAACTTCTCCATCGCCGCCGGGCTTCACGGGGGACCCGACCGGTCCCGCGCCTCGAGGGTACAATTGAAATCCCCCCCGAGGATGACGCACTCGCCCACGTCGATGGAGCCCAGAAGAGCGGATACTTCTCCGAAGAAGCGCACTTGCTGCGCACCGGTCTGGGGGGCGTACATGTTCACTAAATGGAGCGGCACGCCTCCCAGGCGAACAGTGACCTGGAGCAAGCGGCCCGGCACGTGCTCCTTGACCCTCAAGATCTCCGGCTGAAAATGCGGGGCCAGCAAGACGGCCACCCCGCAGGAATTGTTGGAGAGGTGACTCATGCTGACCCCTCCTTGCCACTCCAGGAGCCACGTGGCCTCGTCTCCCGGAACGGTGTGGGTTTCTTGCAGGAAGCACACCGCATATTTCCCGTCCCGAAGGACCGAGAAGTTATTGAATCTACGGCGTGCCTCCCTGCTGTCGTTGATGTTGAGGCTGGCTATGGTTATCTTCATCTCAGAAGCATAGTGCAACCTCTACCTAACCGGGGGGGGGAGGGAGCGCGGTCACTGACGACCGCCACTCCCTCAGCAGCCCAGTGTGGAACGTCTTGAGCCGACGCAGCTGGAGCTGGCCTTCGTCCTTGTCCGCGCCCATGATTTTAATGGCGGCGCGGACGGACACGACGAGCAGCGCCAGCTCCGACCACTTGTCGAGTGCCAGCCGGATCATCTTGTGACGACCCTGGCTCATGGCCATAAAATACCGGAGTTCCACTGCAGGGATGAGGGGAGAGTCGGTGAAGGGCACGAGGGCGCCCATCGTCTCACTATCGATGGACTCTAAATCGTCCTCAGTGCCCAACACCAAGTCCTTGTTCTCCGGGAGGTTGTCACCGACGGCTGACCCGTCCGTCGCACGGGGTGCAGCGAACGGCTCGGCCGCACCGACCCGCCCCACCTCTGTCACGATCCCACCCCCAGGATCGGTGGCAGAGGAGTCCTCCCTGGGCTCCTTCAGGGGCGCCAGGCCGGGAGGCGGCGGCGGTTCGGGGCCCCACCCCCGCCACAGGCGCCGGAGCGACCGGAGAAACCGGGGAGAAAACAATTCCAATTTCCTCCAGCACGTCCGGCGCCAACGTCAGAGACGGAGTCGGGGGGCTTTCTGTCTCCCCGCCACCAACCTCCGACCCAGCGGGTTGGGGATTGTTGTACTCCTCCACCAGGTCGAGCAGTCCCTGGGAGATATCTGGGTCGTAAATGGCGGGCTCAGCTTCGGCCTCTTTGGCCTCGCCCGCCCCAGTCCCCAGGACGCCCGACCCGGCGAGGAGCAACGGTTCTGATACATTATAATTTCCTTCCGCGGGTTGTTCCTCGCCCCCCCCCCCCCCCCCCACGGGCAGGGTCTCCTCCCCTACCCCGGGAGGCACAGGTCCGACAGACTCGTCTGTCTCACCCTCCCGAGGGACAGGCGACCCCTGCCGATCGCTCGCGACGATGACGGTGGTGGGGTGGGGCGCAGCACTCGCGGCGGGCGACGACTCCCCTTCTGCGGAGGGACCTTCCTCCTCGCAGTCCTCCTTCTGGGAGTCGTGCCTCCTTTTTAAGGTATTGGGGCCCGGAGAGGGGGAGGCCTCCATGTCTGCTGGGGCCTCCCTCTCTGCCCCCTCCCGATGACTGGGTTCCTTGGGCCCCTCGGGCCCGAGCCCGGCCGCAGGTCTTGATTTCTCTGCCTCGGCAGTTGAGGTCACGGTCCCGGGCACGAGGACCCCCCCAGTCTCACGCGTCCCAGTTAACTCCGCGAGGAGCGCGGGCGTGAGTTCGGGCAATTCGGTAGTTTCCTCCACGAGGGGACCCGCCCTGAGGTGTTTCGTCTTCCTCAGCGCCTTCCTTCCCCTCGGACGCTCTCCCTCCCCCTCGCCGGAGGCCGTGATGGTGTTGGCCCCCGACGTCGACCGCGCATCCGTTGATTTTGACGCGCGGACAGTATCGGGGGTGGGGGGGGGGGGGCGGCGGCGCCAGCCCTGGCCGCGCTAGGTGTCGTGGCGGCGCAGTTTTTGTGGACGTGCCCCACCTCCTTACAGGCGTAGCACCGCACGCCGTCCGAGGTCCAGAAGACGCGATGGGCCGTCCCCCCGTGGAGCACCGTGAACGCGCCGTCCGCGTCCTCCTCCCGCGCCAGCCGGACGAAAAGCTGCCGCCGGAAGGAGAAGACGTGCCGGAGGCTGGCTTCCTGGAAGCCGAGCGGGATGGGTGTGATGCCCGACCTCACCTCCCCCAGTTGACGTAGGTGGGGGAGGAGGAGCTCACCCGGAACAAAGGGCGGGACGTTAGATATTACGATCCTTTGCGCGGTGGCCTCGAGGGGGTCCACCGGCAGGAAGGTCCCGCCCACGGTGAGCCCCTTCTCGATGGCCAGGGACACCGCCCGCTCCGACCCCAGGAAGAACACAGCCTTGCCGTACATTTTAGAGGTGGCGACGATGGCTGAAGGGCCGACAACCTCAGCCATGGCTTTAACGCACGCCTCTATTGTCATATTGGGGTGAGTGTAGCTCTTGACCCCATTCTTCCTCGTAAGGAGGGTAAAAGGTGACGGGGTAACAGGAGGACCCGTGGCCGTGGCTGCGGCTGCCACGCTTGCATACGTCCTCGCTGCCCCCGCCACCGGCGAAGATGTGGTCGCCATAAATGGGTTATTCTTTAAGGGCTACACTCACCCCAAGTCACAGGCCTGAAGGTATTAATGGCCTTGTTTTTTTTTCCCTGAGCAGAGGGAGCTGTTAATTTGAAGGCACACCTCTCCCTTTATATGAATTAATTAGGAGAGGGGCTTTCTCCCCTCTGCTCAATGGGTACTTAATTAAGTAAAAGAGGTGCCTCTTAGAGAGAGAGGCAGAGAGAGACAAGAGACAAAGAGAGAGAGAGAGGGGGTGGGAAGGAGGGAAGCCGCAAGGGCAGGGTCGCCACTCAGGATGGTGGGTGTTGGCAGGGGGTGCACTCTCCGATGTAAAATAAAGTCTTTGCTGGTGGTCCTCTTCTGGTGGGGGGAGAAGATGTCTTCACCTGGGAAGCTGGAGATGCCCAGGCTCAGTCCTGCACCAGGTCTTAACGATGGCCAATCAGATGTGAGTTTAATTGGGGGACTTCACCTAGGCAGCTCCAGCTGTCCCAGGTCAGGCAATGGGAAGGGGTGTTTATTTGTGGTGTGTGCAGCCCAGTTTAAACAAAAGCCACACACACACACACCCCTTGGATGTTCCGGTAGCCTTCTTTTCTTCTTCCTCTTTTTGATAAACCAATAACTGTAACTCAATAAAACTTTAAAGGAAACTTAACAAATTAAATTAAAATTTGGTGGTCCGGGGTGATGATGCACTCCAGTCACCGCGGCGCCCACCGGTCGCGGAAAAACTCAAGCGTGCCGGCGGACACCGCGTGCTTCATCTCCAGGGCCACTCGGGCGCGAACATGGCCGCGGAAGAGAGGCAGGCAATCGGGCCGAACGACCCCCTCGACCGCCCGCTGCCTGGACCAATTAATGGCTTTTTTAGCCAGGCCCAGGAGCAGTCCCACGAGGAGGTCCTCCGACCTGCCCGCTCCCCTCCGCACCGGGTGACCGTAGATCAGGAGCGTGGGGCTGAAGTGCAACCAGAAATTGAGGAGCAGCCCCTTCAAGTAATGAAAGAGGGACTGCAACCTCTCACACTCGACATAAACATGAAACATGGACTCTTCCAGGCCGCAGAAATGGCAAGCGGCCTGGGAGTCCGTAAACCTACTTAACAAACTATTGCACGGGACTGCTCCGTGCAACACCCTCCAGGCCAAGTCCCCAATAGAACAAGGGAAGACTCCCGCGTAGAGAGCCCTCCATTGGGGACCTTCGCCTCCGCCGGACGGCAAGATGGTACGCCAAGGCGTGTCCGGACGGCAGACGAAGATGGCAAAGTGGAGAGTGTGCAGGAGCAGCCCGTACAGGAAACGCCTCCGTGCGGGTTGAAAGGGCACGGAGGGCATTTCTCCGAGAAGGCTCAAGTGGTGAGGCGGCGGCTCCCGAGGGAGGATTTGGGGCCGGGCGCCGATAAGGAATTCCGTCCGAACGGGGGTCAGCTCGGATGGGATCGCCCCATGTGCTTGAGCCTCCTCGATACACCTAGTGGAGTCGGGGCCCAAAGCCACTTTTAGCGACTCGATGGCTTTGACCGCGAGCCGGACGTTTATCCAACCCATGCGCCTCGCCAACTCCTCCGGCGCCATCCAGCCCGCTCCTCCGCCATCGAGCAGGTCCCCGACTCTGGTCACCTTTCCGGGCACAGCCCTGCCGCCCGCCGACCGAACCCGCGGTCGAGGAGGTGCGGATTCCTGAGCAGCGGCTCCCGAAGGACGGCCGCCGCTCCTGACGGGGGAGAACTGCGCCTGGAGGCGACTCTGTTCCAAACCCATAGCAGTTCCTGGTAGAAGACAGGCAGCTCCCGCAGGCTGGCACGCGTGCCGCCCACTCTCTCAAACAGGAGCTGCGTGTCGTAATTGAGGCCGTGCAGCTGGCGGAAGAAATACGTCGCCAGCGCACGCCACCTAGGAGGATTCTCCACGTACAGGTATCTCTGCAGCGTCTGAAGACGGAAAGTAGCCGCCTGGGTGCAAAGGCACACCAGCGCCTGACCGCCCTCCCTAAGTGGGAGACTCAGAACCGCGGCAGAGACCCAGTGCTTCCTTTTGTCCCAGAAGAAGTCAATGAGCTTCTTCTGCATCCTGGCGACAAACGCAGGGGGAGGGATCAAAGTGACCGACCGGTACCACAACATGGCGGCCACCAGCTGGTTTATGACCAGCGCTCGACCCCTGTAGGACAACACTCGGAGCAGTCCTGTCCAGCGCCCTAGGCGAGCGGTGACTTTGGCCTCCAGCTCTTGCCAGTTCGCCGGCCAGGCGTCCTCGGCCGGGCTGAGGTAGACTCCCAGGTAGAGGAGGTGCGTTGTGCTCCAGGCGAAGGGCCTGAACTCCTCCGGCAGGGAGTCCACCTGCCATGGGCCCACCAGGAGTCCAGAACATTTATCCCAGTTGATCTTGGCGGAGGATGCGTCCGAGTAAATCTGCTGGCATTCTCGCATCCTCCGCAAGTTGACGGGATCCGTGACCGCGAGGAGCACGTCATCGGCGTAAGACGAGAGGACCACCTCCACGCCCGGCCCTTGCAGAGCCAGTCCCGTCAACCTCTTCCGCAAGAGGCGCAGGAAAGGCTCCACGCAAACGGCGTATAACTGACCGGACATGGGGCATCCCTGACGCACCCCCCTCCTGAAGCGAAGGGGCGCCGTCAAAGACCCGTTAACTTTAATCAGACACTCCGCGGCGGCGTACAGAAGTCGGATCCGGGCGACGAAATGCGTCCCGAACCCGAATGCGCGCAGAGTCCCGAAAAGATACTCGTGATCCACCCTCTCGAATGCCTTCTCCTGATCCAGGGAAAGGAAGGCGACCGACAGACCAGCCCTCTGGGAATGGTGGACCAGGTCCCGGAACAGGTGGATGTTGTCGTGGATGGACTGGCCCGGGACCATGTAGGACTGGTCGGGGTGGATCATGTGGGCCAGCACGGTGCCAAGGCGAGCAGACATAGCCCTGGCGAAGATTTTGTAGTCCGTGCTGAGGAGGGAGACCGGGCGCCAGTTCTTAAGGCGGCGGAGATCGCCCTTCTTGGGCAGCAGTACGATGACCGCCCTGCGCCAAGAGAGGGGCATCTCCCCAGTCGCCAGACTTTCCCCCAGGACCCACGCGTAGTCGTCCCCCAAGACGTCCCAGAACGCCCTGTGGAACTCCACGGTCAGCCCGTCCAGCCCCGGGGACTTGCCCCTCGAGAGCTGGCGCAGGGCGCCGGTCAGCTCCGCCAGGCTTAGCGGAGCTTCTAAATTCTCGGCGCCCTCCGGGCCGACCTTCGGCTGGTCCTCCCACAAAACTCTACGTGCATCCTCGCTGGACGGATCCGAAGAGAACAGAGCCCCGTAATAGGCCCGGGCCTCTGCGCTGATGCCCTCCGGATCCGAGACCAGAGATCCGTCGTCGGCCAGCAGCCCCAAGAGCTGCTTACGGACCCCCCGTCTTTTTTCCAGTGAGTAGAAGAAGGGGGAGCCGCGGTCCAGGTCCCGCAGGAACTGGATCCGCGACCTCACATACGCGCCTCGGGACCCGACCAGCTGCAGGTCCTTCAGCGCGCCCTTCTTCTCTTCGTACACCTTCCGCAGGGCCGGGTCTTCGACGACTTGACCGAGACGGGACTCCAGGTCGAGCACTTCTTTCTCCAATCGCCCGACCTGGGCCTCCCGCCTCTTGGTCGACCCCTTCGCGTACTCCTGACAGAAGACGTGGACGTGAGCCTTGCCCACGTCCCACCATAGCCTCAAGGAGGGGAAGCCTCCCCGCTTCCTTCTCCAGTCGGCCCAGAACCGGCGAAACGAATCCCGGAACCACACGTCCTCCAGCAGCAGGTTGTTAAAATGCCGGTATGCGGACTCCCCCCCCCGCGCGCGCAGCGGAGCGAGCTCCGCCCACACCAGGTGGTGGTCCGTGCACGGCACCGGCCGCATGGAAGCCTCGGGAACGCAGGAGACATACGCCCAGGAAATGTAAAGGCGGTCGATTCTGGACCTTCCTCCTCCAGACCTCACGCTAGTGAAAGCGCTGGAGTCGGGATGGAGATTTCGCCAGACGTCCACCAAGTTGAAGGACCCGACCAGGTCCCGCAACTTCTCCATCGCCGCCGGGCTTCGCGGGGGACCCGACCGGTCCCACGCCTCGAGGGTACAATTGAAATCCCCCCCGAGGATGACGCACTCGCCCACGTCGATGGAGCCCAGAAGAGCGGACATTTCTCCGAAGAAGCGCACTTGCTGCGCACCGGTCTGGGGGGCGTACACTAAATGGAGCTGCACGCCTCCCAGGCGAACAGTGACCTGGAGCAAGCGGCCCGGCACGTGCTCCTTGACCCTCAAGATCTCTGGCTGAAAATGCGGGGCCAGCAAGACAGCCACCCCGCAGGAATTGTTGGAGAGGTGACTCATGCTGACCCCTCCTTGCCACTCCAGGAGCCACGTGGCCTCGTCTCCCGGAACGGTGTGGGTTTCTTGCAGGAAGCACACCGCATATTTCCCGTCCCGAAGGACCGAGAAGTTATTGAATCTACGGCGCGCCTCCCTGCTGCCGTTGATGTTGAGGCTGGCTATGGTTATCTTCATCTCAGAAGCATAGTGCAACCTTTACCTAACGGGGGGGAGGGAGCACGGTCACTGACGACCGCCACTCCCTCAGCAGCCCAGTGTGGAAACTCTTGAGCCGACGTAGCTCGAGCCGGCCAACGTCCTTGTCCGCGCCCATGATTTTAACGGCGGCGCGGACGGACACGATGAGCAGCGCCAGCTCCGACCACTTGTCGAGGGCCAGCCGGATCTTCTTGTGATGACCCTGGCACGTGGCCATAAAATCCCGGATTTCCCCTACGGGGATGAGGGGAGAGTCGGTGAAGGGCACGAGGGCGTCCATCGTCTCGCTGCCGATGGACTCCAAATCGTCCTCGGTGCCCAACACCGAGTCCCCGTCCTCCTCCGGGAGGTCGTCACCGGCGGCCAACCCGTCCGTTGCACGGGGTGCAGCGAACGGCTCGGCCGCACCGGCCGGCCCCGCCTCAGTCACGATCCCACCCCCAGGATCGGTGGCAGAGGAGTCCACCCTGGGCTCCTTCAGGGGCGCCAGGCTGGGAGGCGGCGGCGGTTCAGGGCCCCCCCCCCGCCTCAGGCGCCGGAGCGACCGGAGAAACCGAGGAGAAAACAATTCCAAGGTCCTCCAGTACGTCCGGCGCCAACATCAGAGACGGAGTCAGGGGGCTTTCTGTCTCCCCGCCACCAACCTCCGACCCAGCGGGCTGGGGATTCTGGTTGTACTCCTCCACCAGGTCGAGCAGTCCCTGGGAGATACCTGGGTTGTAAATGGCGGGCGCGGCTTCAGCCTCTTTGGCCTCGCCCGCCCCAGTCCCCAGGACGCCCGACCCGGCGAGGAGCAACGGTTCCGGAACTGTATTTTTTTCTTCCGCGGGTTGTTCCACGGCCCCCCCCACAGGCAGGGTCTCTTCCCCATCCCCGGGAGGCACGGGTCCGACAGACTCGGCTGTCTCACCCTCCCGAGGGACAGGCGACCCCTGCCGATAGCGCGCGACGATGACGGTGGTGGGGTGGGGCGCAGCACCCGCGGCGGGCGACGACTCCCTTTCTGCGGAGGGACCTTCCTCCTCGCAGTCCTCCTCCTGGGAGATGCGCCTCCTTTTAAAAATATTGGGGCCCGGAGAGGCCTCCATGTCTGCCGGGGCCTCCCTCTCTGCCCCCTCCCGATGACTGGGTTTCCTGGGCCCCTCGGGCCCGAGCCCGGCCGCAGGTCTTGATTGCTCTGCCTCGGCAGTTTCGGTCACGGGCCCGGGCACGAGGACCCCCCAGTCTCACGCGTCCCCGTCAACTCCGCGATGAGCGCGGGTGTGACTTCAGGCAAATCGGTAGTTTCCTCCATGAGGGGACCCGCCCTGAGGTGTTTCGTCTTCCTCAGCGCCTTCCTTCCCCCCGGACGCTCTCCCTCCCCCCCGCCGGAGGCCGTGATGGTGTTGGCCCCCGACGTCGACCGCGCATCCGTTGTCCTCGACGCGCGGACAGTATCGGAGGGGGGGCGGCGGCGCCAGCCCTGGCCACGCTAGGTGTCGTGGCGGCCTTGGAGGCAGGGCAGTTTTTGCAGACGTGCCCCACCACCTTACAGGCGTAGCACCGCACGCCGTCCGAGGTCCAGAAGACGCGGTGGACGGTCCCCCCGTGGAGCACCGTGAACGCGCCGTCCGCGTCCTCCTCCCGCGCCAGCCGGACGAAAAGCTGGCGCCGGAAGGAGAAGACGTGCCGGAGGCTGGCTTCCCGGAAGCCGAGCGGGATGGGTGTGATCCCCGACCTCACCTCCCCCAGTCGACGTAGGTGGGGGAGGAGGAGCTCACCCGGAACAAAGGGCGGGACGTTGGAAACGACAATCCTTTGCGCGGTGGCCTCAAGGGGGTCCACCGGCAGGAAGGTCCCGCCCACGGTGAGCCCCTTCTCGATGGCCAGGGACACCGCCCGCTCCGACCCCAGGAAGAACACAGCCTTGCCGTACATTTTAGAGGTGGCGACGATGGCTGAAGGGCCGACAACCTCAGCCATGGCTTTAACGCACGCCTCTATTGTCATATTGGGGTGAGTGTAGCTCTTGACCCCATTCTTCCTCGTGAGGAGGGTAAAAGGTGACGGGGTAACAGGAGGACCCGTGGCTGCGGCCGTGGCCGCCACGCTTGCGTATGTCCTCGCTGCCCCCGCCACCGGCGAAGATGTGGTCGCCATGATGGGTTGGTCCTTAAGGGTTACACTCACCCCAAGTCACAGGCCTGAAGGTGTTAATGGCCTCCCTGGTGGTTTTTTTTTCCCCTGAGCAGAGGGAGCTCTTAAATTGAAGGCACACCTCTCCCTTTATTTGAATTAATTAGGAGAGGGGCCTTCTCCCCTCTGCTCAATGGGTACTTAATTAAAAAGTTAATGAGGTGCCTCTTAGAGAGAGAGGCAGAGAGAGACGAGAGAGAGAGAGGGGGTGGGAAGGAGGGAAGCCGCAAGGGCAGGGTCGCCACTTAGGATGGTGGGTGGGTGGGTGTTGGCAGGGGGTGCACTCTCCGATGTAAATAAAGTCTTTGGTTGTCTTCTGGTGGGGGGAAAAGATGTCTTCACCTGGGAAAGCTGGAGATGCCCAGGCTCAGTCCTGCACCAGGTCTTAACGATGCCCAATTAGATGAACTTAAATTGGGGAACTTCACCTCGACAGCTCCAGCTGTCCCAGGTCAGGCAATGGGAAGGGGTGTTTAATATGGTGTGTGCGGCCTAGTTTTAACAAAAGCCACACACACACTCTCACACACACACCCCTTGATGTTCCGGCCTTCTTTTCTTCTTTCCTCCCCCCACCTACAAAACAAAGTCTCTGGGAGAGTGCACCAGAATAACACCCACCTGTAGCTGTTCTTTCCTTCTTCCTCCTTCCAAACAGATGATAGTTGTTGGTGATGTTTTCTCCCCTCTCTCCCTCTCCTAAAATGGAGGCCAATTGAGGAGGCAGTGTGGAAAGGCCTCTCCTCTGGTGTTGATGGCCTTGGCCTTCTTTTCCTTCTCCTCTCCTGTCCTCTCTCTCCAGGCACCTCAGTTGTAGTGGTTGTTGGTGGTGGTCTGCTGTCTGGTCTCCCTCTCCTCTTCCTGGTCACAGAGACCACCACTCTGCTGCTGTTCCTCACTCTCCTTCCTCTCCTTCTCCTGGTTGAGGCAGCTGCACAGCCAGCAATGCAGAGAATGAGGTTCTGCAGCATCAATGAAACTTCCCCTTTAAGAACTGGAAAAGGCCTGTGGCAATCATGGCTTACGATTAGACTGTACCTAATATTGGTCCACCCTTTATTTGTTCATACCCTAAAGACTACACAAAGTGTAAATTAACAAAAAATACATTAAAGGAATCTTAATAAATTAAATTAAAATTCCATTACCGGTGGTGATGATGCACTCCAGTCCCACCTTCGAGTGTACTCTTTTTGGTTGGACAGAACCCAAATTAACTGTAAATCAATTAAAACTTTAAATGAAACTTAATAAATCAAATTAAAATTTGGAAGTCCGGGGTGACGATGCACTCCAGTCCCCGCAGCGCCCACCGGTCGCGGAAAAACTCAAGCGTGCCGGCGGACACCGCGTGCTCCATCTCCAGGGCCACCCGGGCGCGAACATGGCCGCGGAAGAGAGGCAGGCAATCGGGCCGAACGACCCCCTCGACCGCCCGCTGCCTGGACCAATTAATGGCTTTCTTGGCCAGGCCCAGGAGCAGTCCTACGAGGAGGTCCTCCGACCTACCCGCTCCCCTCCGCACCGGGTGACCGTAGATCAGGAGGGTGGGGCTGAAGTGCAACCAGAAATTGAGGAGCAGCCCCTTCAAATAATGAAAGAGGGGCTGCAACCTCTCACACTCTGTATATACGTGAAAGACTGACTCCTCCAGGCCGCAGAAATGACAAGCAGCCTGGGAGTCCGTGAACCTATTTAACAACCTATTGCACGTGACTGCTCCGTGCAACACCCTCCAGGCCAAGTCCCCAATAGAATAAGGGAAGACTCCCGCGTAGAGAGCCCTCCATTGGGGACCTTCGCCTCCGCCGGACGGCAGGATGGTACGCCAAGGTGTGTCCGGACGGCAGACGAAGATGGCAAAGTGGAGAGTGTGCAGGAGCAGCCCGTACAGGAAACGCCTCCGTGCGGGTTGAGAGGGCACGGAGGGCATTTCTCCGAGAAGGCTCAAGTGGTGAGGCGGCGGCTCCCGAGGGAGGATTCGGGGCCGGGCGCCGATAAGGAATTCCGTCCGAACGGGGGTCAGTTCGGACGGGATCGCCCCACGTGCCTGAGCCTCCTCGATACACCTAGTGGAGTCGGGGCCCAGTGCCACTTTTAGCGACTTGATGGCTTTGACCGCGAGCCGGACGTTGACCCAAGACATGCGCCTCGCCAACTCCTCCGGCGCCATCCAGCCCGCTCCTCCGCCATCGAGCAGGTCCCCGACTCTAGTCACGTTGCCAGGCACAGCCCTGCCCTCCGCCAGCCAGCCGAACCCGCGGTCGTGGAGGTGCGGATTCCTGAGCAGCGGCTCCCGAAGGACAGCCGCCGCTCCTGACGGGGGAGAACTGCGCCCGGAGGCGACGCTGTACCAAACCCATAGCAGGTCCTGGTAGAAGACAGGCAGCTCCCGCAGGCTGGCATGCGTGCCGCCCACACTCACAAACAGGAGCTGCGTGTCGTAATTGAGGCCGTGCAGCTGGCGGAAGAAATACGTCGCCAGCGCACGCCACCTAGGAGGATTCTCCACGTACAGGTATCTCTGCAGCGTCTGAAGACGGAAAGTCGCCGCCTGGGTGCGAAGGCACACCAGCGCCTGACCGCCCTCCCTAAGCGGGAGACTCAGAACCGCGGCAGAGACCCAGTGCTTCCTTTTGTTCCAGAAGTCGTCGACGAGCTTCTTCTGCATCTTGGCGACAAACGCAGGTGGGAGGGATCAAAGTGACCAACCGGTACCACAACATGGCGGCCACCAGCTGGTTTATGACCAGCGCTCGACCCCTGTAGGACAACACTCGGAGCAGTCCTGTCCAGCGCCCTAGGCGAGCAGTGACTTTGGCCTCCAGCTCTTGCCAGTTCGCCGGCCAGGCGTCCTCGGCCGGGCTGAGGTAGACTCCCAGGTAGAGGAGGTGCGTTTTGCTCCAGGCGAAGGGCCTGAACTCCTCCGGCAGGGAGTCCACCTGCCATGGGCCCACCAGGAGTCCAGAACATTTCTCCCAGTTGATCTTGGCGGAGGATGCGTCCGAGTAAATCTGCTGGCATTCTCGCATCCTCCGCAAGTCGACGGGATCCGTGACCGCGAGGAGCACGTCATCGGCGTAAGCCGAGAGGACCACCTCCACGCCCGGCCCTTGCAGAGCCAGTCCCGTCAACCTCTTCCGCAAGAGGCGCAGGAAAGGCTCCACGCAAACGGCATATAACTGACCGGACATGGGGCATCCCTGACGCACCCCCCTCCCGAAGCGAAGGGGCGCCGTCAAAGACCCGTTAACTTTAATCAGACACTCCGCGGCGGCGTACAGAAGTCGGATCCGGGCGACGAAATGCGTCCCGAACCCGAAAGCGCGCAGAGTCCCGAAAAGATACTCGTGATCCACCCTGTCGAACGCCTTCTCCTGATCCAGGGAAAGGAAGGCGACCGACAGACCAGCCCTCTGGGAATGCTGGACCAGGTCCCGGACCAGGTGGATGTTGTCGTGGATGCTCCGGCCCGGGACTGTATAGCACTGGTCGGGGTGGATCATGCGGGCCAGCACGGTGCCAAGGCGAGCAGACATAGCCCTGGCGAAAATTTTGTAGTCTGTGCTGAGGAGGGAGACCGGGCGCCAGTTCTTAAGTAGGTGGAGATCGCCCTTCTTGGGCAGTAGGACGATGACCGCCCTGCGCCAAGAGAGGGGCATCTCCCCGGTCGCCAGACCTTTCCCCCAGGACCCGTGTGTAGTCGCCCCACAAGACGTCCCAGAACGCCCTGTGAAACTCCACGGTCAGCCCGTCCAGCCCCGGGGACTTGCCCCTCGAGAGCTGGCGCAGGGCGCCGGTCAGCTCCGCCAGGCTTAGCGGAGCTTCTAATTTCTCCGGCGCCCTCCGGGCCGACCTTCGGCAGTTCCTCCCACAAAACTCTGCGCGCATCCTCGCTGGACGGATCCGAAGAGAACAGAGCCCCGTAATAGGCCCGGGCCTCCGCGCTGATGCCCTCCGGATCCGAGACCAGAGATCCGTCGTCGGCCAGCAGCCCCAAGAGCTGCTTACGGACCCCCCGTCTTTTTTCCAGCGAGTAGAAGAAGGGGGAGCCGCGGTCCAGGTCCCGCAGGAACTGGATCCGCGACCTCACGTACGCGCCTCGGGACCCGACCAGCTGCAGGTCCTTCAGCGCGCCCTTCTTCTCTTCGTACACCTTCCGCAGGGCCGGGTCTTCGACAACTTAACAGAGACGGGACTCCAGGTCGAGCACTTCTTTCTCCAATCGCCCGACCCGGGCCTCCCGCCTCTTGGTCGACCCCTTCGCGTACTCCTGACAGAAGACGCGGACGTGAGCCTTGCCCACGTCCCACCATAGCCTCAAGGAGGGGAAGCCTCCCCGCTTCCTTCTCCAGTCGGCCCAGAACCGGCGAAACGAATCCCGGAACCGCGCGTCCTCCAGCAGCAGGTTGTTAAAATGCCAGTACGCGGACCCCCCACCGCGCGCGCAGCGGAGCGAGCTCCGCCCACACCAGGTGGTGGTCCGTGCACGGCACTGGCCGCATGGAAGCCACCGGAATGCAGGAGACGTACGCCCGGGAAATATAAAGGCGGTCGATTCTGGACCTTCCTCCTCCAGACCTCACACTAGTGAAGGCGCTGGAGTCGGGATGGAGATTTCGCCAGACGTCCACCAAGTCGAAGGACCCGACCAGGTCCCGCAACTTCTCCATCGCCGCCGGGCTTTGCGGGGGACCCGACCGGTCCCGCGCCTCGAGGGTACAATTGAAATCCCCCCCGAGGATGACGCACTCGCCCACGTTGATGGAGCCCAGAAGAGCGGACACTTCTCCGAAGAAGCGCACTTGCTGCGCACCGGTCTGGGGGGTGTACACGTTCACTAAATGGAGCGGCACGCCTCCCAGGCGAACAGTGACCTGGAGCAAGCGGCCCGGCACGTGCTCCTTGACCCTCAAGATCTGCGGCTGAAAATGCGGGGCCAGCAAGACGGCCACCCCGCAGGAATTGTTGGAGAGGTAACTCATGCTGACCCCTCCTTGCCACTCCAGGAGCCACGTGGCCTCGTCTCCCGGAACGCATATTTCCCGTCCCGAAGGACCGAGAAGTTATTGAATCTACGGCGCGCCTGCCTGCTGCCGTTGATATTGAGGCTGGCTATGGTTATCTTCATCTCAGAAGCATAGTGCAACCTCTACCTAACGGGGGGGAGGGAGCGCGGTCACTGATGACCGCCACTCCCTCAGCAGCTCGAGCCGGCCAACGTCCTTGTCCGCGCCCATGATTTTAATGGCGGCGCGGACGGACACGACGAGCAGTGCCAGCTCCGACCACTTGTCGAGGGCCAGCCGGATCTTCTTGTGACGACCCTGGTACATGGCCATAAAATCCCGGAGTTCCCCTACGGGGATGAGGGAGAGTCGGTGAAGGGCACGAGGGCGTCCATCGTCTCACTGCCGATGGACTCCAAATCGTCCTCGGTGCCCAACACCGAGTCCCCGTCCTCCTCCGGGAGGTCGTCACCGGCGGCCAACCCGTCCGTCGCACGGGGTGCAGCGAATGGCTCGGCCGCACCAGCCGGCCCCGCCTCCGTCACGATCCCACCCCCAGGATCGGTGGCAGAGGAGTCCACCCTGGGCTCCTTCAGGGGCACCGGGCCGGGAGGCGGCGGCGGTCCGGGGCCCCCCTCCGCCTCAGGCGCCGGAGCGACCGGAGAAACCGGGGAGAAAACAATTCCAAGGTCCTCCAGTACGTCCGGCGCCAACATCAGAGATGGAGTCAGGGGGCTTTCTATCAACCCGCCACCAGCCTCCGACCCGGCGGGCTGGTGATTCTGGTTGTACTCCTCAACCAGGTCGAGCAGTCCCTGGGAGATGTCTGAGTTATAATGGGCGGGCTCGGCTTCAGCCTCTTTGGCCTCGCCCGCCCCAGTCCCCAGGACGCCCGAACCGGCGAGGAGCAACGGTTCTGGCACCATATTATTTTCTTCCGCGGGTTGTTCCGCGGCCCCCCCCACGGGCAGGGTCTCTTCCCCTTCCCCGGGAGGCACAGGTCGGACAGACTCGGCTGTCTCACCCTGCCGATCGCGCGCGACGATGACGGTGGTGGGGTGGGGCGCAGCACCCGCGGCGGGTGACGACTCCCCTTCTGCGGAGGGACCTTCCTCCTCGCAGTCCTCCTCCTGGGGGTTGCGCCTCCTTTTTAAAATATTGGGGCCCAGAGAGGGAGAGGCCTCCATGTCTGCCGGGGCCTCCCTCTCTGCCCCCTCCCGATGACTGGGTTTCTTGGGCCCCTCGGGCCCGAGCCCGGCCGCAGGTCTTGATTGCTCTGCCTCGGTAGTTTCGGTCACGGGCCCGGGCACGAGGACCCCCCCAGTCTCACGCGTCCCCGTCAACTCCGCGATGAGCGCGGGCGTGAGTTCGGCTAGATCGGTGGTTTCCTCCACGAGGGGACCCGCCCTGAGGTGTTTCGTCTTCCTCAGCGCCTTCCTTTCCCTCGGACGCTCTCCCTCCCCCCCGCCGGAGGCCGTGATGGTGTTGGCCCCCGACGTCGACCGCGCATCCGTTGTCCTCGACGCGCGGACAGTATCGGGGAGGGGGGGCGGCGGCGCCAGCCCTGGCCGCGCTAGGTGTCGTGGCGGCCTTGGAGGTGGGGCAGTTTTTCCGGACGTGCCCCACCTCCTTACAGGCGTAGCAACGCACGCCGTCCGAGCTCCAGAAGACGCGGTGGGCGGTCCCCCCGTGGAGCACCGTGAACGCGCCGTCCGCGTCCCCCTCCCGCGCCAGCCGGACGAAAAGCTGGCGCCGGAAGGAGAAGACGTGCTTCCCGGAAGCCGAGCGGGATGGGTGTGATCCCCGACCTCACCTCCCCCAGTTGACGTAGGTGGGGGAGGAGGAGCTCACCCGGAACAAAGGGCGGGACGTTGGAAACCACAATCCTTTGCGCGGTGGCCTCAAGGGGGTCCACCGGCAGGAAGGTCCCGCCCACGGTGAGCCCCTTCTCGATGGCCAGGGACACCGCCCGCTCCGACCCCAGGAAGAACACAGCCTTGCCGTACATTTTAGAGGCGGCGACGATGGCTGAAGGGCCGACAACCCCAGCCATGGCTTTAACGCACGCCTCTATTGTCATGTTGGGGTGAGTGTAGCTCTTGACCCCATTCTTCCTCGTGAGGAGGGTAAAAGGTGACGGGGTAACAGGAGGACCCGTGGCTGCGGCCGTGGCCGCGGCTGCCACGCTTGCGTATGTCCTCGCTGCCCCCGCCACCGGCGAAGATGTGGTCGCCATGATGGGTTGGTCCTTAAGGGTTACACTCACCCCAAGTCACAGGCCTGAAGGTGTTAATGGCCTCCCTGGTGTTTTTTTTTTCCCCTGAGCAGAGGGAGCTCTTAAATTGAAGGCACACCTCTCCCTTTATTTGAATTAATTAGGAGAGGGGCCTTCTCCCCTCTGCTCAATGGGTACTTAATTAAAAGTTTAATGAGGTGCCTCTTAGAGAGAGACAAGAGACAAAGAGAGAGAGAGAGAGGGGGTGGGAATGAGGGAAGCCGCAAGGGCAGGGTCGCCACTCAGGATGGTGGGTGGGTGGGTGTTGGCAGGGGGTGCACTCTCCGATGTAAATAAAGTCTTTGGTGGTCTTCTGGTGGGGGGGGGAGAAGATGTCTTCACCTGGGAAAGCTGGAGATGCCCAGGCTCAGTCCTGCACCAGGTCTTAACGATGTCCAATTAGATGAAAATGAATTGGGGACTTCACCTAGGCAGCTCCAGCTGTCCCAGGTCAGGCAAAGGGAAAGGGGTGTTTAATGTGGTGTGTGCGGCCTAGTTTTTACAAAAGCCACACACACACACACACACACCCCTTGGATGTCCCGGCCTCCTTCTTTTCTTCTTTCCTCCCCCCACCTACAAAACAAAGTCTCTGGGAGAGTGCACCAGAATAACACCCACCTGTAGATGTTCTTTCCTTCTTCCTCCTTCCAAACAGATGATGTTGGTTCTGTAATGTTTTCTCCCCTCTCTCCCTCTCCTACAATGGAGGCCAATTGAGGAGGCAGTGTGGAAAGGCCTCTCCTCTGGTGTTGATGGCCTTGGCCTTCCTTTCTTTTCCTTCTCCTCTCCTGTCCTCTCTCTCCAGGCACCTCAGTTGTTGTGGTTGTTGGTGGTGGTCTGCTGTCTGGTCTCTTTCTCCTCCTCTTCCTGGTCACAGAGACCACCACTCTGCTGCTGCTCCTCCTCACTCTCCTTCCTCTCCTCCTCCTGGTTGAGGCAGCTGCACAGCCAGCAATGCTGAGAATGAGGTTCTGCAGCATCAATGAAACTTCCCCTTAAGAACTGGAAAAGGCCTGTGGCAATCATGGCTTGCGATTAGACTGTACCTAATATTGGTCCACCCTTTGTGTAGTCTTTTGGGTATGAACAAATAAGGTGTAAATTAACAAAAAATACATTAAAGGAAACTTAATAAATTAAATTAAAATTCCATTACCGGTGGTGATGATGCACTCCAGTCCCACCCTTGAGTGTACTCTTTTGATGCAAACCAAATTAACTGTAAATCAATAAAACCTTAAATGAAACTTAACAAATTAAATTAAAATTTGGAAGTCCGGGGTGACGATGCACTCCAGTCCCCGCGGCGCCCACCGGTCGAGGAAAAACTCAAGCGTACCGGCGGACACCGCGTGCTCCATCTCCAGGGCCACCCGGGCGCGAACATGGCCGCGGAAGAGAGGCAGGCAATCGGGCCGAACGACCCCCTCGACCGCCCGCTGCCTGGACCAATTAATGGCCTTTTTAGCCAGGCCCAGGAGCAGTCCTACGAGGAGGTCCTCCGACCTGCCCGCTCCCCTCCGCACCGGGTGACCGTAGATCAGGAGCGTGGGGCTGAAGTGCAACCAAAAATTGAGGAGCAGCCCCTTCAAATAATGAAAGAGGGGCTGCAACCTCTCACACTCTGTATAAATGTGAAAGACGGACTCCTCCAGGCCGCAGAAATAACAAGCAGCCTGGGAGTCCGTGAACCTATTTAACATCCTATTGCACGGGACTGCTCCGTGCAACACCCTCCAGGCCAAGTCCCCAATAGAATAAGGGAAGACTCCTGCGTAGAGAGCCCTCCATTGGGGACCCTCGTCTCTGCCGGACGGCAGGATGGTACGCCAAGGCGTGTCCGGACGGCAGACGAAGATGGCAAAGTGGAGAGTGTGCAGGAGCAGCCCGTTCAGGAAACGCCTCCGTGCGGATTGAAAGGGCACGGAGGGCATTTCTCCGAGAAGGCTCAAGTGGTGAGGCGGCGGCTCCCGAGGGAGGATTCGGGGCCGGGCGCCGATAAGGAATTCCGTCCGAACGGGGGTCAGTTCGGACGGGATCGCCCCACGTGCTTGAGCCTCCTCGATACACCTAGTGGAGATGGGGCCCAGTGCCACTTTTAGCGACTCGATGGCTTTGACCGCGAGCCGGACGTTGACCCAAGACATGCGCCTCGCCAACTCCTCCGGCGCCATCCAGCCCGCTCCTCCGCCATCGAGCAGGTCCCCGACTCTGGTCACCTTGCCGGGCACAGCCCTGCCCTCCGCCAGCCAGCCGAACCCGCGGTCGTGGAGGTGCGGATTCCTGAGCAGCGGCTCCCGAAGGACGGCCGCCGCTCCGGACGGGGGAGAACTGCGCCCGGAGGCGACGCTGTTCCAAACCCATAGCAGTTCCTGGTAGAAGACAGGCAGCTCCCGCAGGCTGGCACGCGTGCCGCCCACTCTCACAAACAGGAGCTGCGTGTCGTAATTGAGGCCGTGCAGCTGGCGGAAGAAATACGTTGCCAGCGCACGCCACCTAGGAGGATTCTCCACGTACAGGTATCTCTGCAGCGTCTGAAGACGGAAAGTCGCCGCCTGGGTGCGAAGGCACACCAGCGGCTGACCGCCCTCCCTAAGCGGGAGACTCAGAACCGCGGCAGAGACCCAGTGCTTCCTTTTGTCCCAGAAGAAGTCGACGAGCTTCTTCTGCATCTTGGCGACAAACACAGGGGGAGGGATCAAAGTGACCAACCGGTACCACAACATGGCGGCCACCAGCTGGTTTATGACCAGCGCTCGACCCCTGTAGGACAACACTCGGAGCAGTCCTGTCCAGCGCCCTAGGCGAGCGGTGACTTTGGCCGCCAGTTCGCCGGCCAGGCGTCCTCGGCCGGGCTGAGGTAGACTCCCAGGTAGAGGAGGTGCGTGGTGCTCCAGGCGAAAGGCCCGAACTCCTCCGGCAGGGAGTCCACCTGCCATGGGCCCACCAGGAGTCCAGAACATTTCTCCCAGTTGATCTTGGCGGAGGATGCGTCAGAGTAAATCTGCTGGCATTCTCGCATCCTCCGCAAGTCGACGGGATCCGTGACCGCGAGGAGCACGTCATCGGCGTAAGCCGAGAGGACCACCTCCACGCCCGGCCCTTGCAGAGCCAGTCCCGTCAACCTCTTCCGCAAGAGGCGCAGGAAAGGCTCCACGCAAACGGCGTATAACTGACCGGACATGGGGCATCCCTGACGCACCCTCCTCCCGAAGCGAAGGGGCGCCGTCAAAGACCCGTTAACTTTAATCAGACACTCCGCGGCGGCGTACAGAAGTCGGATCCGGGCGACGAAATGCGTCCCGAACCCGAATGCGCGCAGAGTCCCGAAAAGATACTCGTGATCCACCCTGTCGAACGCCTTCTCCTGATCTAGGGAAAGGAAGGCGACCGACAGACCAGCCCTCTGGGAATGGTGGACCAGGTCCCGGACCAGGTGGATGTTGTCGTGGATACTCCGGCCCGGGACCGTGTAGGACTGGTCGGGGTGGATCATGTGGGCCAGCACGGTGCCAAGGCAAGCAGACATAGCCCTGGCGAAAATTTTGTAGTCCGTGCTGAGGAGGGCGACCGGACGCCAGTTCTTAAGTAGGCGGAGATCGCCCCTCTTGGGCAGCAGGACGATGACCACCCTGCGCCAAGAGAGGGGCATCTCACCGGTCGCCAGACTTTCCCCCAGGACCCGCGCGTAGTCGTCCCCCAAGACATCCCAGAATGCCCTGTGGAACTCCACGGTCAGCCCGTCCAGCCCCGGGGACTTGCCCCTCGAGAGCTGGCGCAGGGCGCCGGTCAGCTCCGCCAGGCTTAGCGGAGCTTCTAAATTCTCGGCGCCCTCCGGGCTAACCTTCGGCAGGTCCTCCCACAAAACTCTGCGCGCATCCTCGCTGGACGGTTCCGAAGAGAACAGAGCCCCGTAATAGGCCCGGGCCCCCGCGCTGATGCCCTCCGGATCCGAGACCAGAGATCCGTCGTCGGCCAGCAGCCCCAAGAGCTGCTTACGGATCCCCCGTCTTTTTTCCAGCGAGTAGAAGAAGGGGGAGCCGCGGTCCAGGTCCCGCAGGAACTGGATCCGCGACCTCACGTACGCGCCTCGGGACCCGACCAGCTGCAGGTCCTTCAGCGCGCCCTTCTTCTCTTCGTACACCTTCCGCAGGGCCGGGTCCTCGACGACTTGACCGAGACGGGACTCCAGGTCGAGCACTTCTTTCTCCAATCGCCCGACCCGGGCCTCCCGCCTCTTGGTCGACCCCTTCGCGTACTCCTGACAGAAGACGCGGACGTGAGCCTTGCCCACGTCCCACCATAGCCTCAAGGAGGGGAAGCCTCCCCGCTTCCTTCTCCAGTCGGCCCAGAACCGGCGAAACGAATCCCGGAACCGCGCGTCCTCCAGCAGCAGGTTGTTAAAATGCCAGTACGCGGACCCCCCCCCCCCCCCCCCCCGCGCGCGCAGCGGAGCGAGCTCCGCCCACACCAGGTGGTGGTCCGTGCACGGCACCGGCCGCATGGAAGCCGCCGGAACGCAGGAGACGTACGCCCGGGAAATGTAAAGGCGGTCGATTCTGGACCTTCCTCCTCCAGACCTCACGCTCGTGAAGGCGCTGGAGTCGGGATGGAGATTTCGCCAGACGTCCACCAAGTCGAAGGACCCGACCAGGTCCCGCAACTTCTCCATCGCCGCCGGGCTTCGCGGGGGACCCGACCGGTCCCGCGCCTCGAGGGTACAATTGAAATCCCCCCCGAGGATGACTCACTCGCCCACGTCGATGGAGCCCAGAAGAGCGGACATTTCTCCGAAGAAGCGCACTTGCTGCGCACCGGTCCGGGGGGCGTACACGTTCACTAAATGGAGCGGCACGCCTCCCAGGCGAACAGTGACCTGGAGCAAGCGGCCCGGCACGTGCTCCTTGACCCTCAAGATCTCTGGCTGAAAATGCGGGGCCAGCAAGACAGCCACCCCGCAGGAATTGTTGGAGAGGTGACTCATGCTGACCCCTCCTTGCCACTCCAGGAGCCACGTGGCCTCGTCTCCCGGAACGGTGTGGGTTTCTTGCAGGAAGCACACCGCATATTTCCCATCCCGAAGGACCGAGAAGTTATTGAATCTACGGCGCGCCTCCCTGCTGCCGTTGATGTTGAGGCTGGCTATGGTTATCTTCATCTCAGAAGCATAGTGCAACCTCTACCTAACGGAGGGGAGGGAGCGCGGTCACTGATGACCGCCACTCCCTCAGCAGCCCAGTGTGGAAACTCTTGAGCCGACGCAGCTCGAGCCGGCCAACGTCCTTGTCCGCGCCCATGATTTTAACGGCGGCGCGGACGGACACGACGAGCAGCGCCAGCTCCGACCACTTGTCGAGGGCCAGCCGGATCTTCTTGTGACGACCCTGGCTCATGGCCATAAAATCCCGGAGTTCCCCCACGGGGATGAGGGGAGAGTCGGTGAAGGGCACGAGGGCGTCCATCGCCTCGCTGCTGATGGACTCCAAATCATCCTCGGTGCCCAACACCGAGTCCCCGTCCTCCTCCGGGAGGTCGTCACCGGCGGCCAACCCGTCCGTCACACGGGGTGCAGCGAACGGCTCGGCCGCACAGGCCGGCCCCGCCTCCGTCACGATCCCACCCCCAGGATCGGTGGCAGAGGAGTCCACCCTGGGCTCCTTCAGGGGCGCCGGGCCGAGAGGCGGCGGCGGTTCGGGGCCCCCCCCCGCCTCAGGCGCCGGAGCGACCGGAGAAACCGGGGATAAAATAATCTCTCATTCCTCCAGTACGTCCGGCGCCAACATCAGAGACGGAGTCAGGGGGCTTTCTGTCTCCCCGCCACCAACCTCCGACCCAGCGGACTGGGGATTGTTATACTCCTCCACCAGGTCGAGCAGTCCCTGGGAGATATCTGGATTGTAAAAGGCGGGCTCGGCTTCAGCCTCTTTGGCCTCGCCCGCCCCAGTCCCCAGGACGCCCGACCCGGCGAGGAGCAACGGTTCCGGAACTACATTTCCCTCTGCGGGTTGTTCTGCGCCCCCCCCCCACGGGCAGGGTCTCTTCCCCATCCCCGGGAGGCACAGGTCGGACAGACTCGGCTGTCTCACCCTCCCGAGGGACAGACGACCCCCGCCGATCGCGCGCGACGATGACGGTGGTGGGGTGGGGCGCAGCACCCGCGGCGGGCGACGACTCCCCCTCTGCGGAGGGACCTTCCTCCTCGCAGTCCTCGTCCTGGGGGTCGAGCTTTCTTTTTAACATATTGGGGCCCGGAGAGGGGGAGGCCTCCATGTCTGCTGGGGCCTCCCTCTCTGCCCCCTTCCGACGACTGGGTTTCTTGGGCCACTCGGGCCCGGCCGCAGGTCTTGATTTAGCTGCCTCAGCAGTTGCGGTCACGGTCACGGGCCCGGGCACGAGGACCCCCCCAGTCTCATGCATCCCGATCAACTCCGCGATGTACTCGGGTGTGAGTTCGGTCAACTCGGATGTTTCCTCCACGAGGGGATCCGCCCTTAGGTGTTTATTTTTCCTACGCGCCTTCCTTCCCCCCGGACGCTCTCCCTCCCCCCCGCCGGAGGCCGTGGTGGTGTTGGCCTCCGATTTCGACCGCGCATCCGTCGCCGTCGACGCGCGGACAGTATCGGGGAGGGGGGGCGGCGGCGCCAACCCTGGCCGCGCCAGGTGTCGTGGCGGCCTTGGAGGCGGGGCAGTTTTTGCGGACGTGCCCCACCTCCTTACAGGCGTAGCACCGCACGCCGTCCGAGGTCCAGAAGACGCGGTGGGCGGTCCCCCCCGTGGAGCACCGTGAACGCGCCATCCGCGTCCTCCTCCCGCGCCAGCCGGACGAAAAGCTGGCGCCGGAAGGAGAAGACGTGCCGAAGGCTGGCTTCCCGGAAGCCGAGCGGGATGGGTGTGATCCCCGACCTCACCTCCCCCAGTTGACGTAGGTGGGGGAGGAGGAGCTCACCCGGAACAAAGGGCGGGACGTTGGAAACCACAATCCTTTGCGCGGTGGCCTCAAGGGGGTCCACCGGCAGGAAGGTCCCGCCCACGGTGAGCCCCTTCTCGATGGCCAGGGACACCGCCCGCTCCGACCCCAGGAAGAACACAGCCTTGCCGTACATTTTAGAGGCGGCGACGATGGCTGAAGGGCCGACAACCCCAGCCATGGCTTTTACGCACGCCTCTATTGTCATGTTGGGGTGAGTGTAGCTCTTGACCCCATTCTTCCTCGTAAGGAGGGTAAAAGGTGACGGGGTAACAGGAGGAGCCGTGGCTGCGGCTGCCACGCTTGCGTATGTCCTCGCTGCCCCCGCCACCGGCGAAGATGTGGTCGCCATGATGGGTTGATCTTTAAGGGCTACACTCACCCCAAGTCACAGGCCTGAAGGTGTTAATGGCCTCGGTTTTTTGTTTGTGTTTTCCCCTGAGCAGAGGGAGCTCTTAAATTGAAGGCACACCTCTCCCTTTAGTTGATTGAATTGGGAGAGGGGCCTTCTCCCCTCTGCTCAATGGGTACTTAATAAAAAGTAAATTGAGGTGCCTCTTAGAGAGAGAGGCAGAGAGAGACAAGAGACAAAGAGAGAGAGAGAGAGGGGGTGGGAAGGAGGGAAGCCGCAAGGGCAGGGTCGCCACTCAGGATGGTGGGTGGGTGGGTGTTGGCAGGGGGGTGCACTCTCCGATGTAATAAAAGTCTTTGGTGGTGGTCTTCTGGTGGGGGGAGAAGATGTCTTCACCTGGGATAGCTGGAGATGCCCAGGCTCAGTCCTGCACCAGGTCTTAACGATGCCCAATAAGATGAACTTGAATTGGGGAACTTCACCTAGGCAGCTCCAGCTGTCCCAGGTCAGGCAATGGGAAGGGGTGTTTATTAGTGGTGTGTGCGGCCTAGTTTTTACAAAAGCCACACACACACACCCCTTGGATGTTCCGGCCCTCTTCTTTTCTTCTTTCCTCCCCCCACCTACAAAACAAAGTCTCTGGGAGAGTGCACCAGAATAACACCCACCTGTAGATATAGATGTTTCTTCCTCCCTCCTTCCAAACAGATGATGGTTGTTGATGTTGTTTTCTCCCCTCTCTCCCTCTCCTAAAATGGAGGCCAATTGAGGAGGCAGTGATGGAAAGGCCTCTCCTCCTTTGGTGTTGTTTTGGCCTTCCTTTCTTTTCCTTCTCCTCTCCTGTCCTCTCTCTCCAGGCACCTCAGTTGTTGTGGATGTGTTGGTGGTGGTCTGCTGTCTGGTCTCCTTCTCCTCTTCCTGGTCACAGAGACCACCACTCTGCTGCTGCTGCTGCTCCTCACTCTCCTTCTCCTTCTCCTGGCTGTTGAGGCAGCTGCACAGCCAGCAATGCTGAGAATGAGGTTCTGCAGCATCAATGAAACTTTCCCTTTAAGAACTGGAAAAGGCCTGTGGCAATCATGGCTTGCGATTAGACTGTACCTAATATTGGTCCACCCTTTGTGTAGTCTTTTGGGTATGAACAAATAAGGTGTAAATTAACAAAAAATACATTAAAGGAAACTTAATAAATTAAATTAAAATTCCATTACCGGTGGTGATGATGCACTCCAGTCCCACCCTTGAGTGTAACGCCAATGAGCTTGGGCTTAAAGACTTGAATTAGTGCTAGCGCTCCAATCACTTCTTTGAGCAGTGAGTATGAATTTTGCATGCAGTCTAAAGCAATAGCGCCTGGTGCGAATTCACCTACTTTTTTAATTTTACCGCCCATTCCTGGGCTATAATGAATTCCTCGTCCCAGATGTCCAAACTAAGCTGAAAGGCGGATTTTTTTTTTATTCGTTTACAGGATGTGGGTGTTGCTGGCAAGGCCAGCATTTATTGCCCATCCCTAATTGCCCTTGAGAAGGCGATGGCGAGCAGTCTTGAACCACTGCAGTCCGTGTGGTGAAGATACTCCCATAGTGCTGTTAGGGAGGGAGTTCTAGGATTTTGACCCAGCGACGATGAAGGATCAGCGATGTATTTCCATGTCATGATGTTGTGTGACTTGGAGGGGAACTTGGAGGTGGTGGTGTTCCCATGCGCCTTCTGCCCTTGTCCTTCTAGGCGGTAGAGGTCGCGGGTTTGGGAGGTGCTGTCGAAGAAGCCTTGGCGAGTTGCTGCAGTGCACCTTGTAGATGGTACACACTGCAGCCACGGTACGCCGGTGGTGGATGGGGTGCCAATCAAGAGGGCTGCTTTGTCCTGGATGGTGTCAAGCTTCGAGTGTTGTTGGAGCTGCACTCATCCAGGCAAGTGGAGAGTATTCCATCACACTCCTTACTTGTGCCTTTGCAGATAACCTCTACTTCACACTCTTCCTTAAGGACTCAACATGCTATACCCACGATATCTGTTCGATCAAAATATTAAATCATGGCCGTCGAGGTTGGAGGTGGGGTCGTGTTGGCAGTCGAGTGTCCCATCGATTGGGGAATTATCACCGATGGGATGGTCCAGTGAAAGATGTAGGTCAACGCTGGTCTGCAAAAACGTGCAATATTTATTCTTTCAGCTTTCAACTGATGGATACGGTTCTATTTAGCTACCTTGGCCCTTCCCTTTTTTCCTGGGGAATTGCACCAGATAGACCGAAGGACTGGCCCTGTCAATAATCGGAAAAGAGCCATTCCACTTCGGTTCGAAGCAATGTTGCTTCTTCCCATAGTTCAGTGCCATTACAACATCTCCCACTTGATACTCAAATGGTCGGACCTTCTTGTCAAAGTATTTCTTTGCCGGTTTTTTTGATTTGCCTGTTTTGTCTGGCTACAAACATATTGGCCCTGAAATTCGCGTGGCCGGCTTGCCGCGGAGGTAAGGATCGCGCGCGCTCTTACCCAGCGCGCCTGCCGTTGTGTTTTGGGCCCACGGGAACTTCAGCTCCTGGGCCTGCTCCAACTGCCGGCGCGCAGTGCTTGCGTGTTCCAGGGGCGCAGTTAGTGCGATGCGACCCCTGGGATCACGTGGGCCATGGAGAGCCAATGGCAGCAGACCATCTTTCATTCAGACCTGTCAAATCTGTGAATTGAAATCGGCCCCAAAAGAGCAGCTAAACTTAAAATAATTTTTTTAAAAACCATCACATTTATAAAATAACTATAATTAAATAAATTAACCACTTTAAACCAAAATTTAAATTTTTGAAAAAATTAAAATACTTTTTAAAAGTGATAAAAAATAAACTTACCTTTCTTTAAAGTATCTAAAAAAGTTAAACCTGTTGAAAAATTTTTAAATTATACTTAATTAACCACTTACCTTGTTGAAAAGGGGTCTTACGCCTCCTTTTTTATTAGCGTAGTATCTTCAATACTTACCCTCGCGTAGAAACCTGAAAAAAATCTAAGTGTGCTGCGTGCGCGCAACCTCTAGCGCGCACGCGGTTCACCTCCGAACCGCCCCCTTCACCATACCGGAAGTTCCGGTTTCCCGCGCATGCGCAGTGCATGCAGGAAACCGGCACTTCGGGAAGCAATACGGGTGAGTATGCACTATGTACTCACCCGGGAAGGGCCGAATTTTTGGGCCACTAGTTTGTTCTCTGTTTTCCACCACCGTTTCAAGCCATTTTTGAGTGGCCATCCCCTGTAATAAGGATGTGGCTGAAGGGGTCAATAGATGGGCTGGAATCTGCATTAGTTGTCCCACTCACGCTCTTCAGAGGCGAGATACCCGTTGTGCTATGCAGGGTGGACCTAATAGCCATTAGGCACATTGGCAACAGACTGGACCACGGCACCACGCCGCCCTGGTGGGCTAGTGTGGGCCATCGGAGGCCCTGTAGAGCTCGCAGCATCCCTCCCCTTAAGGGGAGGGGCGCTGAAACGCATCAGCGCTACGCGGAGCGCTCCAGCGCTACCGCGCTTTTCACCCCCGACACCGCCCCGAGAGGAAGTGGAGCGCCCGAGCTAGCGCTCTGCTTCCTCACCGGGGCGGTAAGCCGAATTTAGCGGCTGGGGCGGTACTTCCGCCCCGGGCGCAAAATCTCTGGCAATAATTCGGTTGGGGCGTAATTGAATTTCGCCCCCAAAGTGTTTAACCGCACCGCTAAAAAAGTGGCCAGCCAGTGTCGCTCACACGCAGTGTAGTTCTTCTTCATGCCAGTCAGCATGCAAGAAGTGTATGCAATCAGCATCAGTTTATCATGTACCTCCTGACAACAACACTCTGATCGGTGGCTCCCACCTCCCGCCCGGTCGGGACTTGTCAGGCATGTGGCTTGCATAACAGCAGCCTTAAGGAGGGACAATGCTGTTGTATGTTCGGTGGTCCAATCACGGGCCACAGTGTCTTCTTCGCCCTTTAACAGTCCATATAAGGGTTTGGCCAGCTCAGCAAATCTGGGAATAAACACGCGTTGATATCCCACTAGGCCCAAGAAGGAACGAAGTGCGGTTTTGGATGCGGGCAATGGTAAACGCTGAATCACGTCAATCATATGCTGGTCGGGACTGAATCCCTTTGGTCCCACAGTGACGCCTAGGAATGCCACTTCCTGTCGTAACAGTTGTGCCTTCTCCGGATTAATTTTCAGTCCAGCCTTAAGAAGAAGGCCTAGTAGTTCTTCCATCAATTCAATATGAGTGTGTTCGTCAGGTGTAGCGAGTAAAAGGTGGTCGACATACTGCAGCAGACATTCAGGTCTCGAGAAAGGTTTGAGGACCTGAGCCATCCGTTTGTGGAATATAGTCGGGGCGTTGCGAAAGCCTTGAGGCAAACATGTCCATGTGTAACTTTGATCTTCGAAGGTGAAGGCAAACTTATACTGATCCTCCGCCCAAACAGGAATACTCCAGAACCCATTAGAAATGTCAATGGTGGAGAAGGAACGGCCGCCTGGTAGGATTTGGGATAGGAGAGTTGGGGTCTCCCGAACAACAGGGGCACAAGCTGGCGTTACCGAATTAGGTTTGTGATAATCAATTGTTAGATGCCAGCTATCGTCTGGTTTCTTAATCGGCCAGGTTGGAGAATTAGTGGTAAAAGTGCCAGTGCGGATAACACCCTGCTTTAACAACCAATCAATAGTAGACCGTACATAAGGTTCACTCTCAGCTCGGATGGAGTATTGCTTAACAGGAGGGTGGGGAGGTCCATTAATCTCCTCGTCTCCTAACATTCTACCACAGTCATGTTTGGACTTGGCAAAAACCTCTAATAAATTTTCAATTAGTGCATTAACCATGGCGCCTTCAATCCTCGGAAGGGCGAAGTCTTCAGGTTTTTTTAATCGCATACACCGAATAGGTGTCGGGGTTCCCTCATTTAAGTGCCACCAGAGACAATTATTAGCGTAGTCGAGGACAGTACGGTGTTTATGCAGCGCGTCGCTTCCGAGGATACCTTTCTGGTCATGGGTGGCCATATATACAGGAGTGGGGACATCGGCGGACAAGACTATGGGGATCAATCCCTGATTAACTAATTGAGTAGTAGCATTAAAGCCGGAAAGATTCAGGGCAGTGCCTGCATGGTTGAAAGGGTTGGGGTCATGTAAGATGGGCACGGCGGAACCGGAATCCACGAGCAAAACATGGCGGCGGCCTCCATGATCGGTGGTTCGGACAAAGGGTCGCCCGTCCTCCCCATACCAGACAGGAGAAGACGGTGACCGTCACCGGGGTTGTGAAGGTTGTGGACCCAGGCGAGTAACCTCGCCACGAGAAACAGCCCAAACGTTTTTGCTCTCCCATTTAACACTGCCTCATGGTCTCAACCAACGCTGCAAAACATGGTTGGAATCAGAGCCGTTGCCTTCATGAATTGGGGGCGTTGGTAGCGTGGACAGTTATTCGGATGTCTACTGTTACAACAGTCGCGAGCATAGTGTCCGGGCTTGTAGCAGTTACAACAAATTAAAATAGCGTTTGTCTCCTGTCTGGGGAAGGGTTCGGGGCTGGTGGAATACTGAGGACTCTCCACCGGTGATACTTTGGACTCTGTAAGGGCGAGGGACGGTTTAACTCGGTCCCAAGCTCGAATGCAAGATTCCATCAGATCGGCCCACGGGGTTCTCTTACGCATGGTAATACCGAGAGCGCCCCTCACGGGAGGGTAAGAGAGCATTCAGGAGTGTCAGCCTAAATCCCTTGGTGTCCCAATACCCTTGACTGTCACGGTTTTTCTGGGACCGGTCGTACAAATCATACAATCAATTTGCAAAGGCCACGGGGCATTCGTTAGTCTTTAGACGGGCTTCCGCAGCCGCGTGGGTTAAATCAATTTGAGTTCATCCCCAAACGGGAACAAACTGCATCAGTAACATGCCAGCAACCCTTGTTTGTATCCTAGATTTCTTGAGAGAATGATGATGAATGCCATCAGAACTTGTTTTAAGTCTGTCATTTCTAACTCCGGGTGACTGTGGCGAAACGTACCCCAATCACTTGTTAGGATGGCTGAGTCCGTCCCCCAGTTTATTGGCCCCAATTCTTTGGCCAGTGCTTTGCACTCCGCCGGGGTCAAACTTCGACTGGTAGTAGTAGTTACTTCCACGAGCAAGTCATAACCTGCGGAGGAGGCATCAAACTCGTCCTCCGGAGTCGTATGAACAGTGGTAGTAATTAGGCTAACCCCTTCGGTTTCTACCGGGGGTAGTTTGTTCTGGATAGGGAGAGGGAGGCACCAAAGGTGGGATCGTTCTAACCCCAAGCTTTCCTTGCTAGGTCGTCCCAGTCAATACCGGGATCCCCTGGTTTAAGGCGGCTGATGGCCGCAGCAACAGCCGATTGTTTCCCTAATTTGCCCTGCCGTTCCATCATTTTTAATTCGCAGTGAGTATGGTCAATGCCCACCGGAGGGGTTTTTTTCATGTAAATCTCAAGGACCCCCTGGCGTCCTTAAGTTGTGAGGTCAGGGATTCATTTTTGATTTTTAAAGCCTTGGGGGGGAAAAATTCAGTATCGCCCCGTTTGGGGTGCGATTATCGGCCGTGCACAAAGTTTAGCGCCTGCCGCTAATTATCGCCTCCGACTGCAAACTTGGCTTTTATCGCCCCTGGAGTTGATTGGAGCGCTAAATCAGGCGCTACACACCTGTCGCAAGGCGCTACTCAGAGTGCGGGGGCAGCGCAGGTGCTGTCAGTTAGCAATGGAACATAGACACACTGGCGTCGGCCAATTCTTAAAGGGGAGGCTTGACCCTGCTCATTGGAGCCTTGAATCACGGCCTGGAGAGACCGGTGGCTAAATCTTGCAGCCGAGGGCCAGGGAGCGAGCACAGCGCTTCAGCGAGCGGGCCTTGGAGGCTCTGGTTGGCGTGGTGGAGCGCAGAAGATAAATACTGTACCCAGAGAGTGGCAGGAGGCCTTTGCCGTGCGAGTACAGAAGAGTGTGGAGGGAGGTGGCTCAGAGCGTCTCCTCCAGGAGCATGGTGCCCAGGACCCATTATATAATGCAGAAAAAATGTTCAACGACCTCACTCGGGTCGTCAGGGTGAGTGGCTTTTTTTCAATACCTCTCCATCCCTCCATCTCAACCTCACTCTATGGCCAGAGGGTCTTAAAACCCCAATGCCCAACACTCATCCAACACCTATGGCCCTCTCGTGAAACACACACGCACATTCCAGACTTTGCATACAGTAATGGCTATTCACCTATGGGAGGCACATCAGGCAAGACCATGGCTGTATATTTACTCAGATGCCGTCCTTTTTCTTGCATGCCAAGCTGGCGCATAATAGGAGACAGCAGCAATGGACGGGCGGAGAGCGGCCTCAGCTGCAACCCCTCAGCGATCTTGAGGCGAGCGTCCAGAGGATTGTGGCAAGCCGGGTGATCGGTCCCGTCGCCACTGGAGACGCCGACCCCGTTCTGGACAGCAATGGTAAGGTCATCACCTTTTTGTCCTCTCTCTTTCCACTTGTCCCTCACAACACCAACCTTTGACATTTTCAATATAACTTACTAAATCGCTGCACTCATTCCTCCCTTACTGCCACCCTGACCTCACGCTAAAGCCACTCTTGTACCTCCCTGCTTTCAGATGGTGATTTACCAGCTGAGGAGACGGGCCTTCAAGCTGCCAGTGGGAGTGAAGCTGTAGGTGAGGAGGAAGATGAAGCCGGAGCATCAGCGCCACCCTCACGCTAAAGCCACTCTTGTACCTCCCTGCTTTCAGATGGTGATTTACCAGCTGAGGAGACGGGCCTTCAAGCTGCCAGTGGGAGTGAAGCTGTAGGTGAGGAGGAAGATGAAGCCGGAGCATCAGCGCCACCCTCTCCCGAGGAAGCCCATGCCCACACTGGGAACACGCCTTCCCTGGAGGGGAGCAGGGGGGAAGGGTCTGATGAGGGTGAAGCTCCAGGACCCAGCGGGATGCAGCAACGTGATGGGGGTAGGGAAGCAAGGGGGCTTTCTCCCCAGAGGGAGAGTATGCCAGCGAGTCCTACTGCACTGGACGCAGAGGAGGAGCGGCTCATCGCTGAAATGAACACCCAGGCGGTGGACATGCACACTGAGCTCATGGGTGCAGTGGGAAGGGTGCCCGAATGCATTGAATCACTGGCAAGGAGTGTGGAGCACTTCGCTGTAGCACAGGCGGATGCCACGCAAATGTTTGGCTGCCATGACCCCAACTCTGACTGCTCTCATGCAGACTCAGATTGAGGCCACGCGCGCACTGACTGCTGCCATCCTCGCTGGTTCGGACACATTTCCCCGGGGCTCTCACCGCGCCGCAGCAGGCCAGCAATCTGTGCTCCAGCAGATTGCTCCGGATGCTGAAGTGCTGCCCCGTGGGAGTGCCAGTGTGTTGGTCGAGCAGGGAGTTGCTGTCCTCTCTCACGATGACAGCATTCCTGCTGCCACCACTGTCACTTCTCCACTGCACTTGCCACCGCCTGTAGGACAGACTGCTGCCGCCCATGCAGAGTTGGTGCAGTCTGCAGCCGGGCCCTCCATTCCCAGAGCTGGTCGAGGCCGTCCTTCAAGGGCATCTGCAGTCTCCGGTTCTGACAATCAGCAGCCTTCCACCAGCCTTGCTGCAGCCACTGGGGCCCCATTACGAAGGAGCAGAAGGGGGGGAAGTGCGCAAGGGAAGGAGTTCACCCTCGAAGGGTAAAAAGTAGGAGGTGTGACAAAATTTTGGTCAATTTTTTATTAAAGGCCAAGGTTCGTGGTCAAACTTTTGTTTAGTGTTTTGGACATTATCTCCAGGTTTTGAGAACCAGTTATGTTAATGACTTTTTTTGTGTTTCTTTCTATTAGTTTGTCATGAGGAAATGACACACAGAGTTTGTAAAATAAATACATTTTTGTATTCAAAATGTACATGTTTGGTCTTTGGAATCATTGCTGCCTTGGCCGGCTTAGGGGTTGCGTGTTGGTTTCATTCATGTTGTTCTCAATGGCAGAAGCCATTTCCTCAGCAGGGGCCTGGAAGCGGCTTGCTGTCAGACGTTGACGGACGGCCCTTCCAGTTTCTACATTGTGGGCCTCCCTCCCATCTTGGTGCTGCTGATGATCATCCTCCTCCTCCTCTGGTGGGGCTCCAAGGCCTGGTGGCATTGGCTGGGTCCTGAGGATTGCCTGGTTATGCAGCATGCAGCACACAACTACGAAGTGGGAAACTCGCTCAGGCGAGTACTGCAGGGCTCCTCCAGAATGGTCCAGACAGCGGAACCGTTGCTTGAGCACGCCGATTGTGTGCTCAACGATGTTCCTGGTAGCGAGATGGCTCTCATTGTACCGCAGCTCAGCAGGGGTGTTGGGCGTACGGAGTGGTGTCATCAGCCAGGTGCACAGTGGATATCCCTTGTCCCCGAGATGCCAACCACCTGGGTGATGCGGTGCCTGGAAAAGTTCTGCCACAGTAGTCTGGCGCAGGATGAATGCATCGTGGCTGCTGCCAGGATAGTGGGCATTGACAGCGAGTATCAGCTGTCTGTGGTCACAGACCAACTGCACGTTTAAGGAATGGAGCCCCTTTTGGTTGCAGAAATCCTCTGCATTCTCATGTGGAGCACGCAAAGCCACATGCGTGCAGTCAATGGTGCCCTGCACCATGGGGAAGCCCGCTATCCTCACAAAGCCCATTGCGCGTTCATGCTGCTTGGCTGGGGTCATGGGGAAAGAGATGTACTCTCGTCTCCTTTTATAGAGGGTATTTGTGACCTGACGGATGCAGCAATGGACCGCGAACTGGGAGATATTGGTGATGTCCCCAGTAGCTGATTGAAATGAGCCGGTGGCATAAAAGTTCAGAGCCACTGTGATCTTCACTGCCACCGACAGAGACGTCCTGGTCCTCAGTTGAGGCTGCAGATCTGGCTGCAGCAGCTGGCAGAGCTCAGTGACCACCTCCTTGCTGAAGCGCAGCCTGTGCAAACACTGCTCCTCAGACATATGAATGTAGGAGAATTGTTGGTGAAATACCCTGGGAGGGTAAGGTCTCCTGTACAGAGGCCAGTTGGCCCTCCTCCGTCTGGCCATGATTGCCATTCTCTCTCTGCGTCTCTGTGGCCTCCGATTCTGCTGTCGCAGGATGACGCCCCCAATCAGTGCAGCCCCCATATAGTCTCTTGGCAATCAAAGTTATGAAAGTCAAAAACCAAAGTACCTGCAAAGTTATGCTCAGTAGCCAAAACTACTTCACACAGCGTTGACTCAATGCAGAAGTCTCTCTTTCTCTCTCTCTCAGAATCTCTCTCTCTCTCTCTCTCTCTCAGAGAACGAGTGGTGCAAAAATGTCTACAACAGGAAAAAGTCAGGAAGAAGCCCCCTTTAAATAGTGCCCCCCCAGCCCCACAGCGACTGGGAAGCGTTCCAGTTTACCTGTCGTTGATTGCGACAGGCGGAAAGGATGGGGGCGCCACAAGGGCGTTGCACGCTCGAATGATGTCAAGATCTGCGTGCGCAGGAGATCGGGGTGGTATTGTTTAGCGCCGCCGCAAAATGTCCGGTCAATTTTGCGAGAGGCGCAGATATCACCGCGCCCGGGCGCTAGTTGCTTTGCGCCCCACTAGCGCCCTCTTAAGGCGCTAACGGGAGGCGCAAACCAACTGAATTTTTCCCCCTTGTTGTCCTCCTAGACCTGATGGTGGTGTCGTGAGGCCAGTCATGCTTCATCCGCCAAAGCTTGCTCTTGGCAGAGAAGGGAACAGGCTGTGGCGTGTCGGCCTTGCCAGTTCTGTAAGTCTCTTTCTAATTGTGCATTTTCCTCTTTCAGGAGTATGACTTCGTCTCCCACGCGAACGGCGCACAAGCCGACCTATTTCTGGCTTCCTTAACTTTCATTTTCTTTGCACCAACCTGGGATGCTATATCACCCCAAATCTCAACGTAACTTTTCTCGTCGTTCTGTACTATTCCGACTACTGCTTGGGACCCCTAACTTATCCGAGAGACTGTTCGCAACTTTTTCTCTATAATACGCATCCGCCGTTTTGGTTTCGCAATGCCTGGTACCTTTAGCGTTTATAGACTGAATCCATCTTTAACTCGTTTCAACTACAATAACCCTTTTGCAGTCCTGCTGCGGTCGCCAATTTGTAAGAGGTTAACTTATCTCTGGTACTTTTGAATAATCAGGATCGACTGCAACCAATATGGTGGGTATGTTGTGTTTATTCGGAGTTTAAGGCAGATATAACACACTAGTTATACAGCAAAAACATACGACTGTGACAAGTAGAGAATACCGGCCTGGATTGGACAGAATGGCTGGCGTGCATGAACAGCTCTTCTTCTTGTCTTTCGTGTTCTCTCTCTCTCCTTGAACTGCCCAAGAGTGTTAGACCAAAGTCAGCATGGATCCACTCTTGGGAGCTCTCCACTCCACCGACTGTGCTGGGGGCTTTGCAGGTCTTTATTTTATCCTCTTTTTAGGGGTGGACCTGGGGTAGAATATTGGCGAGACCATTTAACCTATTGAGGTTCCCCTGAAAAACAAGGTGCCCAATGGTATGTCAAGTTCTTTGTTTAAGCCATTACACATGGTTTCTGTATTAACCTATCATGGCCTTACAGCATGCTGAGGACTGTTTTCCCCTTATCTCATCCGGCCTTGTCCTCCCAAGGCTAAAGTTTCTTATCTCATCCTGCCTTGTTCTCCCAAGTTTGGAGTCAACAACTCTGAGACATACCAGGCTCGGCCTTCAGACTTTTCCAGTCAGAGCCCCATTGTTCGTAGCTGTTCATGCAGCTGGCTGTGCAAACTAACTATTTCAAACCATTATCAGACTATTGTACCATGGAATGAATCATTAAATTCCCAACGATACCCTTTATTCTACTCTCACACACTGGTTAACTTATGCATCTTAGTAAGCAGTTTTGTTAAACAGAGTCAAAATCCTAACTTAGCATTACAATATGGTTATTTATTTGAACATCTATCCCGCTACTCTAATACTAGTCTGAAGGCACCATTTGGCCATGCCCCTTTTCTGAGACTATCCACAGACCATTGGTCCCCTGCACCTGGGGTAACGGTTATGTCTGAATATTCATTTTGCGAGTTTCCAGGAAAACTAAACTTGTGCAGTTCCAGTAAAACGCAACTTATACATTAACCCCTTACTTCACTCAAGCTCTAATACAATCATCTAAGCACAGTATTATCCGTGTCACAATTTCATTTGCGTAACCATATACATTTTAGGTACCCCTAATTTCTAACAACTAACTGTTTTATTATCTTGCAATTTAACATTATAACTTTTTACAAAGTAGAAAATAGCTAGTTAACAATTTGTATTTAAAGTCTTGCTCTAAGAACATCAAATAACTACCTCAAGTTTTGCAAAATGTATTTGCTGCTGCAATAAAAGTTTCCTGTTTGACTTTAAATCTTGTCTGTTCTTTTCTGTGCCTTGCTTGGGGGGGAGGAGGTAGGAGGCATCTTGACACTCTCAGCACCTTGTAAACGTATTAGCCACCGGCTGCTCCCGAGACGCTCTGATTTCTGCAGCAGGTGCTTCCTCGGGTGCCACACCAAGCCTGGGCTCAGGGACATCCATGTTGGCATCCTCCATGTCCTCCATTTCCACGGGGATCTCATCTGCAGGGTTAAGGGTCAGTCCTTCCCGCAGGGCAAAGCTGTGCAAAGCGCAACAGGCCACCACAATCCTTGACACTTTTTCCAGAGGTGAGTGCTGCAAAGTTCCTCCCCTGACTTGTCCAGGCACTGGAAGTGTGATTATTAGAGCCCCAATTGTCCCCTCCTCTCCCCCTGGCGCGTGGACATGTGTGCTCAGTTATACCTCTGCTGTGCTTCATTATTGGTCCTGCGGTATGGTGTCATCAGCCAGGGTTTCAGCGAGTGGTTCTTGTCATCCAACATCCATCCAGATCCTGGATGCAATGTGCTGAGGGCGTCATGTAAGTCTGAGTGCCAGAGGATGAAGGCGTCATGAGCACTTCCCCGATGATCTGCATTCACATTTAGGATCCGCAGTTGGGCATCTCAGACAATCGTTATATTTAAGGAATGAAACCCCTTCCTATTGTATGTTACCAGAGCACCAATTGGTGCCTTCAATGCAGTATGGGTTCCATCGTCGGCCCCAATCAGTTTGGGGAAGCCAGCAATCCTGTAGAATGCAAGGAACCTCTCCCAAGTTGCGGAGGGGACAAGTCAATGTCAAAGCCCTACGGAATATGGCATCTGTGACCTGGTGAATGCAGGCCCTTGCAGTGCAGTGGGTGATGTTAGAAGTGTCACCGGTGCCTGACTGAAATGACCCGCATGCATAGAAGTTCAGTGCTGTGGTTAGCATCATGGCCACTGACCAGGCAGTGCGGGTCTTCAAACATGGCTAAAGCGCAGCCTCCTCACGCACAACTCCTCCGACTTCATCTCAAAAGACATCCTCTTCCAATACACACTCTGGGGTGGGTAAAAGTTCCTCCTAATCAGACAACGGTCATGGTTCCTGACTCATTGTTGGAGCCAAAATTACATACAAGTCCTCAAAAGGCATGTTATTCCCTCGCAGGCTTCCTGTTTAAATAGATGCAGTACCTGTGGGGGGGGGAAATAGAAAGAGTTCTAAAAGTCATAATAAAGTGAGTAGGTAGAAATTCTTCTCGGGCGCTGGCGCAAAGCGGGCGGTATCGGAGCAGCCGCCCGTTATACGCAACACCCGATACTCGTGCAATGGAACAAGGAATATCACCGCCCGAGACGAACTTCTAGGACAAAAAATCTGTACAACGTCATATGGATGTGAAAATTTTAAACAGCATATAAGTGTTAAATTTAAAACATTCATATATTCTGGGAATAATTATTTTAAAATGTTATGTAAAGGTGAATAAAAACATTTTTAAAGTCATTCAAGTTTTTAAAAACTGAAATCGAATTGAAAAATGCTTCTCTCTTTATTTAATAGTCCACAGTTTAAGACAGCAAAGGGAAAGGTGCATAATTGTTTCTCTGTCTGTCCTGAGCTTTCACACTGGAAAGGGTTCCAAAAGCCTTCCCGTTTATGCCTTAAATCCTTGCAGGTGACTTCCGAGTGCTCTCTTTGAGATTGAGAACCTTTTGCAAATGTTTTCGGCAACTTTCAGAGTGCGCCCCGCTGTCGGGAACCACGGCAGAAAATGTCGGCAAGGTCCTCGGGGTTCCTTTCACAGTGAAACAGGCCCCCGCGCCTGCTTTCGCTCGCCGTAACATTTTCTTCCGTAATTGACTGGGCAGTTGGTGGGCAATTAGCCCAACTCTGTGCCGGCAATGAGCATTTCCCCATCGGTGCGGATCATCCGTCAAGGCATACCTTGACGGATCGCAAGTTCGGGATTTAGCGCATGCGGAAATCCTGATCTTGCAGTCAATTTTGAAGGCGGTATGACTGCATACTCTGAGTACATCGTCATACCCACCGTAAAATCTGCCCCCATGAGTCTACTATCTGGTACTACATCGAAGGCCTTTTTGAAGGTATATCTCATCCACTGCGTTCTCATTGACTACTCACAATCCATCCAGATCCAGGATTTTATCCTCCTTTTTTCTTCAGATTCAATTTTACCCTCATTTATTCATCCATAGTGTCTATTGGTTGGTTTATTCTTGCTTTTTAGCAGAAAACATTTCTGCTGCACTCTTATTGATCACTCCTTTAAAATATGTTCCACTGCTGTTCTATCTTTACTTGTCAATATTTTTTCCAGTTCTATCCTCATCCCCTCATAACTAACTTTTATCGAGTCTATAATTTTGCTCTTTGTCTTACTTGCGTCTCTCTCAATCATTATCTTAAACCTTATGTTGTGATCACTGTTGTCACGATGCTCCCCTACACTTGCTGTTCTTATTTGCTCTGGTTCATTTCCCATTGCTAGAGCCAGCAGTGCTTCCTCTCTTAGGCTTCTTGCATACTGGGTAAGGAGACCTGTACATACTGTAAAAACTCAATTTCCTTTTCCCCTTTCACTACCTGTTGCTAGTTTATTTGGGGGTGATTGGGATCTCCCATGATTATTTTTTTTTTACTTATAGTTTTGTCTACATATTTCTCCCTCAAATTCCCTTCTATCATCAGGTGGTCTGTAGTATGCCCCCTATTAGTGTTGGATCCCTTCTTATCCTTTATCTCAATCCCTTTGGATTCTGTTTGTATCTGAGGATTAGTTATGTCCTTTTTTTCTTCTGCCATTGTTAAACCCCCACCACCCTCTGGGTGAAAAAAGTTCTCCTCAAATCCCCTCTAAACTTCCGACCAATTACTTTAAATCTATGCCCCCTGGTTATTGACCCTTCTGTTAGAGTGGATAGGAAGGACCTATTTCCCTTATCTAAAAAAAAAACTAAGCTAAAATTTCAGATTAATAAAAACATAATTCTGTCTCATTTGGGGCAGCCACAAGAATGGGTGGGTAGTGGGAGAAATGGACACATCACATTGGAGGCAATGCGATTGTGGTTTGCTTGGGGAATTCGAGAACATTTTAGCCTTGTTGAACCTGAACTGGAAATGCTTAATGCTGACACTAGGTGCAAAAAAAAAATAATCTGTTTCCCAGCATTGACAATGCTCGCCTTACTGAACACAAAGTTCCCCAAAAGGTCGGGTGAGGGTGGGAGAAGAGGAATGTATTGGGGAACACTGCCAGCATTATTTTTTCTCCTCCTACTGTCACCACTCAGTGTTCCATCCAAACTCAGCTTCCAGATGATTGTGTGTAATGTGCATGGAACGTTTTCCCCCAAGCTCAGCATATTTTTTTTTTGTACATATATAGTTGGTTTAATTTAGGGTATTAGAATCATAGAAATAGAAGTTTACAGCACGGAAGAAGGCCATTTTGGCTCATCGTGTCCGTGCTGGCCAACAAAGAGCTTTCCAGCTCTTGGTCCGTAGCCCTGTAGGTTACGGCACTTCAAGTGTACATCAAAGCCCTTTTTAAATATGGTGAGGGTCTCTGCCTCTACCACCCTTTCAGGCAGTGAGTTCCAGACCCCCACCACCCTCTGGGTGAAGACATTTCCCCTCCAATCTCCTCTAAACCTCCTACCAATTACTTTAAATCTGTGCCCCCTGGTTGTTGACCCCCTCTGCTGAGGGAAATAGATCCTTCCTATCCACTCTATCTAGGCCCCTCATAATTTTATACACCTCAATTAAGTCTCCCCTCAGCCTCCTCTGTTCCAAAGAAAACAACCCCAGCCTCTCCAATCTTCCCTCATAGCTAAAATTCTCCAGTCCTGGCAACATCCTCGTAAATCTCCTTTGTACCCTCTCTAGCGCAATCACATCTTTCCTGTAATGTGGTGACCAGAACTGCACGCAGTATTCTAGTTGTGGCCTAACTAGTGTTTGATACAGTTTAAGCATAACCTCCCTGCTCTTGTATTCTATGCCTCTATTAACTGAGTTGACCCAATATGGAAGGCGATTTGATAAATTTAAGGAAAGTTGAGGACTGTTAGGACTTCTTAAACTTAATCAGAAATGTAGTGGAGCTGGACGAGGAAGGATTGAGAGTTGTAATATTACCCATTCACCTCTGGGGCCAGGCTTTTCCAAGAGTGAGCGAGAGCAGCACCTCCCACTGACCCATTCAGGGTGGTTGAAGGTTTTTCTGTATCCTGAAGGGTTGAACACACATTTGCTGACTTAGAGATTTTCTTCAACGTCCTGAAGATTGGTTGACAATAGAATATTACAGATTCAGGAAACGAGCATTAATTTGCTGTCCCAGTTCTTTGGTCCCCAAGCTGACTAAATGATCTATAACGAGAAAGCATTATGTAGAGGACTATAATGCGGAAAGTATGAAGTGTCTTGAGAGCTGCCAAGCCATTACTGCTGAGCAATTTGCTCTTGTAATGGATCTAAAAGAATGAGGGATCTACAGCAGGGAGGACCTTAGGCTTTTAGTTCCATTCCAAATGGGAATTGCTAAGTGTATTGTTTTGAGGGTTTAAAAACATCTCATAACTCAAGATGATTTTGTTGAGTATTTACCAAGTAGCCATGTTTTCAGTATCTTCCTCCTTGTTTGTACAGCAGCTCTGTCTCTCCCTCGAACTCGGAACCAGCTGTGTATTTGGACACTGATTTTTTTTATTTAACCCACCCCCTTGTCAGTAAGTGATGAGACTGAGAGGAAGGATTTAATCAGATGCAACTTGCACTGAACAGAGGTGGGATAAGCACAAATGACACGAGGCAGCGTTACCAGCCTACTAAAAACGAGCAAAGTTCTCAAAAGGGTTGGTAAGAAAAACGTGCAAAGGTGATGTGTAAGGAATAAAGAGGGGGATGCATGACTGTATTCTTTCCGCTCAATAAATGGTCCTGATGGACGCCCCAGCAATAAGCTAAGGGCTAGATATTCGTTATAGCCAAGGAATGGGCTGTGTTTAGACGAAAAATGGTTAAGTAACGCAAGTTGAAAATCACCTAGACTGCACGCCAAATTCGTCCTCACTCCTCCTTAAAATGATTGCAGTCATGATTCTAGTCTAAAAAACCCAAGCTCATTGGCGTTACACTGAAAGGATGGACCAACATCTGGAGTAGTCTAAATGCAAGTAATTGCCTTTTCACTACTTAGAGAACATAGGAACAGGAGGAGGCCATTCAGCCCCTCGAGCTTGTTCGCCATTCAATGAGATCATGGCTGATCTATGACCTAACTCCATATACCCACCTTTGCCCCATATCCCTTAATACCTTTGGTTAACAAAGCTATCAATCTCCGATTTAAAATTAACAATTGATCTAGCACCAATTGCTGTTTGCGGAAGAGAGTTCCAAATGTCTACAACCCTTTGTATGTAGAAGTGTTTCCTAATTTCACTCCTGAAAGGTCTGGCTCTAATTTTTAGACTATGCCCCCTAGTCCTAGAATCCCCAACCAAAGGTAATAGTTTCTCTCTCTCTGCCCTATCTGTTCCCCTTAATATCTTGAAAACTTCGATCAAATCACCCCTTAACCTTCTAAATTCTAGGGAATACAACGCTAATTTATGTAATCTCTCCTTGTAACTTAACCCTTGAAGTCTGGGTATCATTCTGGTAAACCTACGCTGTACTCCCTTCAAGGCCAATATATCCTTCCTAAGGTGTGGTGCCCAGAACTGCTCACTGTTCTCCAGGTGTGGTCTAACCAGGGCTTTGTACAGCTGCAGCATAACTTCTACCCCCTTGTCCTCTAGATATAAAGGCCAGCATTCCAATAGCCTTTTTGATTATTTTCTGTACCTGTTCATGACATTTTAATGATCTATATACCTGGACCCCCAAGTCTCTTTGGACATCCACTGTTTTTAGCTTCTCACCATTTAGAAAGTACCCTGTTCTATCCTTTTTAGGTCCAAAGTGGATGAGCTCACATTTGCTTACATTGAAATCCATTTGCCACAGTTTTGCCCATTCACTCAATCTATCAATATCCCTTTGTAATTTTATGCTTTCAGCTACACTGCAATGCCGCCTATCTGTGTCATCGGCAAATTTGGATATATGACTTTCTATGCCATTATCTAAGTCGTTAATAAATATTGTGAATAGTTGAGGCCCCAACACAAATCCCTGTGGGACACCACTAGTCACATCCTGCCAATTTGAATACCATTTTGAGGGGAGGTCCATTGATGCTCCAGCACCTCATTCTCAGCATTGTTGGGTATGCAGCTGTCTCAACAACCATAAGAAGGAGGACAAAGAGAAGGAGCACTTATTTACAAATGCTGATGGCAGATCGCCGGCCTCGGGAGAGAGCCCAGAGGTTTTCCGAGGAAGCTTTGGAGGTATTGCTTTTAGCGGTGGAGAGAAGGCAGGCGGTCCTGTACCAACCGGCAGGAGGCCCTCGCCACAAGTCTGCCAGACTTTTGTGGAGGGAGGTGGCACACCACATCACGGGCAGCACTATGGTCCCCAGGTCCCACACCCAGTGCAGGAGGAAGTTTAATGAGCTCACACGGGTGGTCAGGGTGAATGAAGGCTTCAACAAATGCTACATACCACCATCAAGCTTCACACTGCTCAATGCACCATAGCCCCAGCACTCGCCCACCAACAATCTCTACCTTGCAACACTCACACCCACATCTTGCACCTTGTAGACAATGACAGCTATTCAACACTGGCAGGCACAAGGGTCATTAGTTATTAGAATTCATGTAATGAGTGATAAGTTTATAGATACATTTATTAATGGTGTTTGGAATATTTTGTGGTCTCTCTCGTTTCACCTTTGTGCCCAGGAGGATGCTGTGATACGGCGTGAGACAGGGATTGTATGATGGGAATCTAGGGTTTCATTCATGTGAATCACAGTCTGATGAGCCAGTCATGGACAGCCTGTCCGGAAGGCCGATTGTCTCGCTGCCTCCTCCCTCCCTCCCTCCTGTTCCGCCTTGTCCTCCGCCTCATCTTCCCTCTTCCTCCTCCTGAGGTGGTCCTGCAATCCATGGTGGCAAGGGATGGGCCCTCATGATGGCCAAGTTGTGAAGCATGCAGCAGACCACCACGAAATGGGGCATCCGCTCAGCCGAGTACTGGAGGGCTCCTCCCAAGCAGTCAAGGCAGTGGAACCGTTGCCTCAGTAGCCCGATGGTCAGCTCGATGATGTTCCTGGTGGCAGCATAGCTCTCTGAGTGTTGGGCACGAGTGTTGGAGTTGCAGTCACCCTTGAGCTTGATGTGGTGGCTGGAAGAGTGCTGGCACACCAGTCTGGTGCAGGATGAAGGCATCATGCCTGCTGCCAGGATAGCGGGCATTGACATTGAGGATTCGCTGTCTGTGATCGCACACCAACTGCACATTAAGTGAGTGAATGAATTTTTAGCAAGTGTTGTACTTTGAAGCCTTTCAACAATAATGAGGGAGTTTTGTACTTGCCAGAACACTCCCTGATACCAAAGAACATTGAAATGACTAGAGAAAACTCTTCCAGTAGCAGAAACTAATACACAGCCACTCAAACTGCAAAACCCTGACAGGTGCGAATGATTGGTGATAATCCCTTTAAATAGCGTTACTGGAGCCGGCTTCCTGCTGCTGCATGCCACCTGAATCTGTCGTTGCTTTCTCCAGCCAGTAAGTACATTGCCTGAAACAAAGTTGGAAAATCGGGCATCCAGTGAGTATTGCACACTCACTGACGTCACCGTCTCCATCATGGCGAGCTCCCTGGCGATCAAGGTTACCGGCAGCACTACCGGCAACACCGATATGGCGTGCGGCACTGGAACCAGCATCAACTGTCATTACAGCTGTAAACGGCACTTTAGCGCCATCTCCTGGCACTAACGTGTGACGCAAACCACACAAATATCCCCCCCCCCCCCTAAGAGTTTAGCAATCTATTGACAAATCAGTACATACAATCACGTAAACTCAGTTGGGGAAACTAGAGAGAATTATAGCATCGAGCTTGATCTTCCTAGGTGGGTTCTGAAGAGCCACAGCTATCTTGCCTGTGTTATACTCCTAAAATTGCAACATTGCATGATAGAGGAATCGTTAACAGTTAAAATAATTAACCTCCTACAAAGGCCCCCTGCACACAATTGCAGAATCGTAAGCAGATACATTAGTCTGTATTTTGACAAGGAACATGTTCAAATGGTTTTTCCATTGTAGCCTAAATGCATAGCAGTACTAAGCTACCAATTATAACACATCTATTTATGATCATTTCACTTAAACATGGCCCCAGGGTGTACTCTACAGCAGGGCGACCAGCTATCCTTTTTTTCTAGATAGCAGTACTCAAGCTAGCAATGCAATAATTCCTACGGAAGGGTCCCCAAGGAAGGCAGCTGGAGAAAAAGGTGAACTGTGCATTTGAGAGAGTCTGAAGAACGCACCAACTGTGTTAGAACCACTTGGACCGGATTTGGGAAGAAACTTTCATACCTGAACAGGACCAGGCGCCAACCTGTTCACCTTCCCCACCTACTGGCAGAGAGAAAATGGGAGCTATAATTAAAATCTGAAGTTTATATTAAAAAAAAATATTCACTGACAAGATAGGACGATACATTCTGGTCCATCTCAACCCCCTTTAGGTGATCAAAACTAGCCCAGGAGATCATTCCGGCCCTGATATAATGCTTTGCAGTACCCACCTTTTTGTAAGAGGTGATCATCGCCCCAGCCAGAAACCGGTCTAGTTCTCGCTTGAAATAATTCAGTGATCGGCGTCCACCGCATGAGATAGCAGCCTGTTCCAGAGGCCCACTATTCTCTGGGAAATGCAACACCTCCTGACATTGAACCTAGATCTGGCCTTGTTCCACTTAAACTTGTGACCCCTGGTCCCCCCCTAACCTATTTAATTGGAACAAACTGTCAACGGGAACACAATCTATTCCCTTCATCTTATAAACCTCAAACAGATCACCCCTATTCTACGCTTCTCAAGTGTAGAGTCCCAAGTCTTTTAGCCTATCTTAATAACAAAGATGCTTCAAACTGGAAATTAATCTAGTGGCCCTCCTCTGCACCCTTTCCAAAGTCTCAATATCACCCACCATGTGAGGAGACCAAAACTGGACACTGTATTCTAACTGTGGCCTGACCAAGGTCTCATACGAGGACAAAATAAGAACATAAGAAATAGGAGCAGGAGTAGGCCATTCGGCCCCTCGAGCCTGCTCCACCATTCCATAAGATCATGGCTGATCTTCTACCTCAACTCTGCTTTCCTGCACTATCCTCATATCCCTTGATTCCCTTAATATTCAAAAATCTATTGATCTCTGCCTTGAATATACTCAATGACTGAGCCTCCACAGCCCTTTGGGGTAGAGAATTCCAAAGATTCACCACCCTCTGAGTGAAGAAATTTCTCCTCAGCTCAGCCCTAAATGGCCGACCCCTTATTCTGAGACTGTGACCCCTGGTTCTAGACTCCCCAGCCAGGGGAAACATCCTCCCTGCATCTACCCTGTCAAGCCCTGTAAGAATCTTGTATGTTTCAATGAGATCACCTCTCATTCTTCTAAACTCTAGAGATTATAGGCCTAGTCTACTCAATCTCTCCTCATAGGACAATCCCCCCATCCCAGGAATCAGTCTGGTGAATCTTCGTTGCACTCCCTCTATGGCAAGTATATCCTTTTAGGTAAGGAGACCAAAACTGTACATAATACTCTCCAGGTGTGGTCTCACCAAGGCCCTATATAATTGCAGTAAGACATCTTTACTCTTGTACTCAAATCCTTTTGTAATAAAGGCCAACATACCATTTGCTTTCCTAATTGCTTGCTGTACCTGCATGTTAACTTTCTATGATTTGTGTACAAGGACACCAGGTCGCTCTGAACACCAACATTTCCCAATCTCTCTCCATGCTTTTCTATTTTTCCTACCAAAGTGGATAACTTCACATTTCTCCACATTATATTCCATTTGCCATGTTCTTGCCCACTCGCTTAACCTGTCTATATCCCCTTGCAGCCTTTTTGTGTCCTCCTCACAACTTATATTCCCACCTAGCTTTGTATCATCAGCAAACTTGAATATATTACATTTGGTCTCCTCATCGAAATCATTGATATAGATTGTGAATAGCTGAGGCCCAAACACTGATCCTTGCGGTACCCCACTAGTTACAGCCTGCTAACCCGAAAATGACCTGTTTATTCCTACTCTCTGTTTTCTGTTTGTTAACCAATCCTTAATCCATGCGAGTATATAACCCCCAATCCCATGAGCCCTAATTTTGTTTAATAACCTCTTGTGTGGTATCTTATCGAATGCCTTCTGAAAATCCAAATACACCACATCCACTGGTTCCCCCCTCATCTATCCTGTTAGTTACAACCTCAAAAAACTCTAATAGATTCGTCAAACATGATTTCCCTTTCATAAATCAGTGTTGATGCTGCCCAATCCTATTATGATTTTCTAAGTGTCCTGTTACCACGTCCTTGATAATAGATTCTAGCATTTTCCCTACTACTGATGTGAGGCTAACTGGTCTGTAGTTCCCTGTTTTCACTCTCCCTCCTTTCTTAAATAGTGGGGTTACATTTGCTACCTTCGAATCTGTGGAAACTGTTTCAGAATCTATGGAATTTTGGAAGATGACAACCAATGCATCCACTATCTCTATAGCCACCTCTTTTAAAACCCTAGGATGTAGGCCATCAGGTCCAGGGGATTTATCGGCTTTCAGTCCCATTAATTTCTCCAGTACTATTTCCTTGCTAATACTAATTTCTTTCAGTTCCTCATTCTCACTAGACCCTTGGTTTTCCACTATTTCCGGAATGTGTTTTGCGTCTTCTTCCGTGAAGACAAACACACAGGCCACGATTTTGCCTACCTGGCCTCCACCTCTGCTGAAGCCACAGGGGGTAGCACAACGTAGAAGCACCCGGAAAAGAAAGATCCCACACAAATAGTCACAAGGGTAGTCACTCGGGTGTCTTTTTCATTATCAATGTAATGTTTATATTATATGAAGTCTTTTTAATAAATCATGTAATTGTGACACTTTGAGGTCGTTGCCAAATGTGTGTGCTCAAATGGAAGTGGCAGAGTGAAGGGTCAGGACTCATTTTGCATCCAGCAATGGTGGTGAGAGTCAAAACAAGGGAGTAATCATTGTTTGGCTGCTCTTTGGTGCTGGTGTGGGGTGATGCCAACCTGTGCATGCCTGTGGCAGCCAGATGTATGAGCTGTATGAAGTTATTGAAATCTGCCATTGATTAGGGTATCCCTGGCGTGACGGGCAGCAACGTGCTCGCGTACTGGTCGCAATGTGTAAGACGTGTAAATTTTTACTCCAGCCTAACAGTGCTTGGAGTTCGGACCTGTATTGGAACAGACAACGATTTCAGGGTAACTATTCTTTACTTAAAATCAACAGTGATTACAAGCATACATACATACTAACACCAGCGAGTGATCAGTTTGGCGGTGACTAGTAGGTTCTCTTCTCTGTGCGACCAATCAAATCACCCGACTCACTGCAGCAGGCCCTAGAGTCTTTCGACTGCACTTTTTATACCCCAAAACTTTGCAGACCGCCCAATGCGTACATGTCCCAGACCACGTTAACCATGGCCAGTAGTTGCTTTTCTTTCACCTCTCCTTATCTGTTAGTCAGTGGGCCTCAAGGCCGGTTACGCCATTGTCTGAAGAAGTTCCTGTTAACAATGGCTCAAAGGTTTGTTTTACAGAACTCTCAAGGCCCACTTCCTTATCTGTGATTTTTTACAGTATTTGCCCAGTAACACGGCCCCCAGTCTCAAGGTATGCCGGTCCATTAAATTTGGTCAACTGAGTTTAGTCAAGTTACTTTACAGCAATGATGTATTCTTATAAAGTCCACCCTCAAGTGGCTGTGTACCCGAATGTTGGGTCACCTCATCGTCGTCGTCTTTCCATGTCTTCTGCAACAGCTTGACCAACTTTTGCTGATTGCGTTGTCTGTTGACGCGGCAAGTTATTATCAGTAAGTATAACACAATCACCAGCTCAACAAGGATCAAGACATGGGAGATAATCCTTATCCATGGGTGAACCTCGATATTCCTACCGATATCCCACCAGGACAAATCATCCCCATCCCTGGATATTTCCTTTTGTCGCTCGTGGTTTTCTTGGGCCAAGGTATAATAATGCTTCTGGGACTGATTGACATGCCTCATTAACTCTACCTAGTTTTCTTGCAGCGGTGGGATGTCAAAGCCGAACCGAGTCACATACTGGGCCAATTGCTCTTTTAACTCATCCTTTACAGTAATATTTACTTGCTTATGTGAATAAATGCTTAACAACACCCACGCCCCAAGACTCACCGGTCTGACTGGGGTAAAACAAAAGGTTCCTGCCGCAATAGGACAGGTCAGGCCATTACCGTACTGGTATTCCCTGTGCATAGTCATCACACAATATTCCCCCTTCCCTCGATGTGAGATTGTACGGGGAGGGGCCTCCCCTAAGTCACTTTCATGGTACAATTCCACACCACCCTATCTCAACTGAACCCGTAAGCGGGGGGCTGCATGCTCTGCCACATCGTAGGGGCAGATGAACCTATCCTGAGCTTGAGCACATCCGGTAAGATCTGGGGCCACCCATGTGGTCCCATCCACTCGGGTCACGTATTGTGGGGGGTTCATCATACTCTACTAGGTGCTCTCCCCGATGTACCCCTATGTTCTCTACATGGAATAGAGGACTTGGGGGCCGCATTTTCAGGCAGAACAGGATAATATAATACCATCTCTAACAGGGTGATGATCCTTTGCCTCTGCCAATCACACTCGTGTTTCACCAGGTTAACCTGTACCAATCCCCTGACTTGACACATGGTCATGGTAAGTTGGTAAGTGGACAAGTGCAGTTGTACAGGGCCTTGGTGAGACCACATCTTGAGTATTGTGTGCAGTTTTGGTCGCTTTATCTGAGGAAGGATGTTCTTGCCATGGAAGGAGTTCAGCGAAGATTCACCAGGCTGATACCTGGGATGGCAGGAATAACGTATGAGGAGAGATTGGGTCGATTGGGCTTATACTTGCTGGAGTTTAGAAGAATGAGAGGGGATCTCATTGAAACTTATAAAATTCTGAAAGGACTGGACAGACTAGATGCAGGAAGGATGTTCCCAATGGTCAGGGAGTCCAGAACCAGGGGTCACAGTCTAAGGATAAGGGGTAAGCCATTTAGGACAGAAATGAGGAGGAATTTCTTCACCCAGAGAGTGGTGAACCTGTGGAATTCTCTACCACAGAAGGCAGTAGAGGCCAATTCATTAAATATATTCAAGAAGGAGTTGGATATATTTTTTAAGGCTAAAGGGATCAAGGGATATGGGGAGAAAGCAGGGACAGGGTTCTGAATTTGGATGATCAGCCATGATCACATTGAATGGCGGAGCAGGCTAGAGGGGCCGAATGGCCTACCCCTGCTCCTATCTTCTATGTTTCTATGACATCACCATCAGATGTCCATCAGTCACCCACGAGGGGAGTTTCCCCTCAGCAATGCACTTTAGGTTTTCTCGGGTTTGTTCCACCAACCGAGACCCATACATTATACAAACATTATTTCACGCGGCCTCACTCGAGGCATTCCCATCCTCCTCTAAAACCTGATTTATCGTCTTGGCATGAGATTCTAGATATTTTACCACATCCTGCAGGTGTATGGTCATAATTTGGTCCTCCTCCAATTCCTCCTGTTCCTGATCATTCATTTCATACAAAATTTTCCTTAAAACAGTTTCTAACCGCCTTTACAGATTGGTCTAGGCTGGCCAAATCAAGGCTATCGGAGGGTAATGATTGATGGGTGTTTTTGTGACTGGAAGGCTGTTTCCAGTGGGGTTCCGCAGGGCTCAGTACTAGGTCCCTTGCTTTTTGTGGTATATATCAACGATCTTGACTTGAATATACGGGGTATGATTAAGAAGTTTACAGATGATACTAAAATCGGCTGTGTGGTTGATACTGAAGAAGGAAGCTGTAGATTGCAGGAAGATATCAATAAATTGGTCAGGTGGGCAGAACAGTGGCAAATGGAATTCAATCCGGAGAAGTGTGAGGTAATGCATTTGGGGAGGGCTAACAAGGAAAGGGAATACACATTAAATGGTAGAACACTGAGTAGTGTAAAGGAACAAAGGGACCTTGGAGTACATGTCCACAGATCCCTGAAAGTAGCAGGCCAAGTAGATAAGGTAACTAGAAGGCATACGGAATGCTTGCCTTTATTAGCCGTGGCATAGAATACAAGAGCAGGGGGGTTATGCTTCAACTGTATAAAACACTAGTTAGGCCTCAGCTAGAGTACTGCGTGCAGTTCTGGTCACCACATTACAGGAAAGATGTGATTGCACTAGAGAGGGTACAGAGGAGATTTACAAGGATGTTGCTGGGAGTAGAGAATCTTAGCTATGAGGAAAGACTGGATAGGCTGTGGGTCTATTTTCCTTGGAACAGAGGAGGCTGAGGGGAGACCTTATTGAGGTGCATAAAATTATGAGGGGCATAGATAAAGTGGATAGAAAGGACCTATTTCCCTTAGTAGAGGGGTCATTGGGGCAAGATTTGAGGGGAAATTTCTTCACCCAGAGGGTTGTGGGGGTCTGGAACTCACTGCCTGAAAGGGTGGTAGAGGCAGGAACCCTAACCACACTTAAAAAGTACTTGGATGTGCACTTGGGATGCTCTAACCTGCAGGGCTACGGACCAAGAGCTGGGAAGTGGGATTAGGCTGGATAGCTCTTTGTTGGCCGGTGTGGACACGATGGGCCGAAATGGCCTCCTTCCCTGCTGTAACTTTCTATGATTTGTGAGGGAGGTTCCGGTGTTGGAGATGGTTGCAATGTCATTCACCAGGCTCTGCCGCCTTCTGGTATAATTCCCCTGGGCAGTAAACCGAGCACCATTTTCCCCAAATGTGCCATTGGACCCATAACCATCCCGAGGGTCGATGTGATATAATGGCTCCAATTCGAATTCTGCGAGCGTTTCACTGGTCTTTTCCCCAAATCCCTCGATCGGTTCCTGCATCATTTTTCGATACAATTGTGCTGTTTCAGGCTTGCACCAACCAGGCAGCCCCAACTCGGTCAGATTCAACAGTACTGGTGCTACCTCATGGTGCATGTCGTGGTACAGCACCATTCCAACTGGGATCACCACCAGCCCATTTGTTGGTCCCGGCATTTGTCTGGGGCAACTTTCCTGGGCCTTGTGTGTTTTATTCGTAGGGAGGGGAAGTTTAGGACAGACTTTTAATTCCACCGTGTGTATTATTCCGTTGTTACAGTCCTGCACACGATAGGTCACAGTGCAGTTTGGATGACTATGGAGTTGACATGACCGCCTTTCCTGAATGTGCCATTGGTAACGGGCACGATTTTGCCGTCGCTATCTAGTTTGACGGGAATTTCACACTGGGGGGGCATCTCAACATTCGGTATCCCCAGGGGTCTGTCACACCCGTAGATTCCCTCGTGTTCCCGCCACCATCGTGGCCAACATAATATGGTCTCTCCATCACCTTCCGATTGAGTTGGGCTCCCGTGGTTCCCCCTAGGATCCCCTATCTGATGGCACCTTGTGCTGTTACCTGCCTTCGCTTGGTTAAACCATACACGCGGCTGACTTAGTCCCACTCCTACACCTTACACACATCCCCCTCCCTTCTTGGACCTCATATGTGGTTACCCGTACTATTCCCAAGCAACTTGTTGCGCACATGCCCGAGATGGATCTCTATGAGTTCCCTACAGTAGTCTGTCAGACCCAGGAATGACCTAAAGAGCGGTTACCGAACCCGGACGGTGTAATTCCTGGATCGCTTTGCGCTTTGCCTCGTCTATCGCGCGCTCTCCCGGTCGAAGAGTCTGTCTGAGATACTGGACCTCCTCCTGTCCTATCTGAGCCTTCTTGGGGTTTACCTTAGAGTTGCTCAAAGCAGCAGGTTTTAACAGTTCCTCCAGTGGCCCCTCATGTTCCTCCTCACTATCTGAGAACAGCAACAAGTCGTCCGCGTACTGGACAAGTTGGCCTGGCTGACTGAACTCTGCCAGGCACTTGGCCATGCACTGGTGAAAAATAGACGGGCTGTTGTGGAATCCCTGTGGTAGGCAGGTCCACGTATATTGCTGCCCTTTGAAGGTGAAAGCGAACTTATACTGATCCTCTGGGTGTAAGGGAATCGACCAAAACCCGTTGGATAAATCTAGTACTGTGAACACGGTGGCGGAACTGGGGATATTGCCGATTAAGTCAACCATGACGGCTACTGTGGGAGCGCAGGCGGGAATGTTTTTATTCAGGACTCTATAATCTATAGTCATTCGCCAAGAAGCACCTGGTTTCTTGACTGGCTAAATGGGGGAATTGACATGCGTCGTGAGGGGCCTCAGTACCCCTTGCTCCACCAAGGACGCAACTGCCTTTTCCAAATCTCTCTCCGCTTCCTTGGACATCGGTTCTCTCCCCCACCACCTCCACTCCTGCCACAGTCGTGTTTGTGGGTAGCAAAAGCTTCCTTTGCATTCTGGACTACGGCCTGGTATTTTTCGGGCACCCTGGCCGCCAACATTTCCAAGTCGTAAGGCGCTACCACCCACGCTTCCCCATGTCGCGGGGGTATTACAACTATCTCCTCATTATTATCCACCCCACCCCACAGACAGTTGTTATCCGTGTCCACTATGACATTGTGCGCCAACATCCAGTCTGAACCTAACACTCCCAGCTCTGGCTGGTCACATTTTATTGACGTGCGTGTCCACTTTGTTTGGAGGGGCCCTACCTTAAAACTCAAAAAGGGTCTGACACCGCCCCAGCTGCTGAGTTGCCTGTAAAACCTCCTAGGATGTAGGGGGTTCCACTTGACCAGGGAGACCTCATCGGGGAGGGGGAGTGGACTATCGTACTCGACGCTCCAGTGTCTACTAAATAGTCTCCTCTCTGTCCCTCTACAACGATGTCTATGCACAGTCTACCCCAGTCATCGTACCTGACTGGGCACAGGTACTCGGGCTGGGCGCGGCCCCTTCATGCTAGGGATTCCACGCTACCTTCTCCCCTTTATCGTGTGGATTTTCCCCCCCTCCGGGGCGTCTCGTCCCGTAATTCCCTCAGGCATTCTTTCACGCGCCTGGTAACTAACGTGGTCATATCTTCTTGGGTGGGGGCGCTTGGTCTGGGCTTCTCTGATTTGGAGGCCTCCGACCTTCCATTCCTTGGGAGCCGACAGCTACGCACAGTGTCCCACACCCCCACAATTGTAACATTCCCGTCCCTAGGCTCTCCCCCTTTCGGGGTAGTCCTTCTTGTTGCCACTTCCAAGGGAGGTCCCCTTTATCGGGTCCCTGCTCCTTCATTTCGCAGATCTTGCCTTTCGGCTTATTCATCACCCCGGTATTCTTTTTATCCACCTGGCGGGCCTTGAAACGCAGGGTCATTTTCCTCAAGACCCTGGCTTCGGTATTTGCCCCATCCTCTGGGTCAAAATCCGCCATCGCGCCTTGCAAATAGGGCAGACTGTGGGAGATCAGAGTCCGCAACCAATGGCTATGCGTTTCTCCGTTCAGGCCTGCTCTCCTTGCCGCCCCTCCCATAGCTGCTTTATAGGTCGGCCATAGCCTGTCGGTGAATGCTGCCGGGTGTTTATTTGGGCCTTGTTCCACGGCCTGAAAAGGGTTTCCTTTTCTTTGCCCCATCACCTGGGCAACCCTCGACTTCAGCGCCTCATAAGTGCCTTTCCCCCCTTTTGCTCTCCGGTGGGAGATCGGCAAAGACACTGGAACTTCGGGTGAATAGCAGCAAGTGCCTGTTCTCCTCCTCATCCAGGCCGTTCAGAGCAGCCATCTGTCTACCTCCAGATAATACCCTTGGGGGGTCCCCACCCTTCTCCAAATTCTTCAAATCATAAGACATTTTCCTTAACTCTTCCGTATTATATGGGACCTCAAATTCCTGATCTAACGCACCCCGATCCCCTCCCCCTTCGCCAGGCGCCAAGTACCGCCTTTGGCGCATCGGGTTCATGGGCGGAGGCCGAGCTCCCTCCGGCAGGGCATTCCCTGGTCCCTTATCTAATTTTTCATCACCTCCTTCATCAACTTCACTATCTCATTCTTCACTATCCTGTCCATCCTTCCTGAATGAGGGGGTCATGGCACATACAATGCCTCTTTGAATCTGCAACTTCTCCTCCAATTCCCTAATCCGCTTATTACATTCAGTGTGGTCCCCACGGGCGCTCCGTTCCTCTAGAGCCTGTTTCTGGGTGACCCTAAACGCAACCATTAGGTGCTCAATAACCTTTTCTGCCTGCTCTGCCCGGTGTCTCTGCATGGACGCCTCCTCCGACTAGACATCACACTGATCCTGGTTATTCATACACTGGCTCTCAAGGTACAGTCCCTTATTACACCATCTCTCCTTTGCCTGTTCAAACTTCTCTGCGAGCTTTTTCCTACTTTCCCTTTCTTCTTCTAATTCCCTCAGAAGTTTGTTTACCACCGTTTCTTTATCACTGTCCTTATTTGCCAGATCTTCTATCTCCTTTCGCATCTTAATTTATGTACACTCCATTTTTAAACTATCTCTGGTATGCCATTAACCAGATGGCCTTAATTTGTCTCTGGCCGACACGTGAACCCTTGTGGCCATTGTTCGGCCTCAGAGACCGGGTCATCCGTGACTATTGTGACCCGTACCCATCCCTCCTTGGGTAACTTCCCTGTCACGTATTTCGTGACTAACTTATCCATCGTCTTTGCCATTGTTTGTTCCGAGCGGGTCCCTGTTCGGGCACCAAAATCTGTAAGGCATGCAAATTTTTACTCCAGTCTAACAGTACTTGGAGTTCAGACCTGTATTGGAACAGACAACTCGAGACAAAGATTTCAGGGTAACTATTCTTTGCTTGTAATCGCTGTTGATTTTAAGTATACATACATACTGACATAAGAAAACTACTAGGCACTTGTTCGAAGTGTTAAACAAAGCTTTAATCAACTGTTTTACAACATGGAGGTCTAGTTGTGTCCTTCACTAGTTCCTGTTAAGAATGTCCTGCGCAAGCTGGGCCCGTGCCCGAGTATTTATACTCTCCCTTGACAGCGCCACGCGCAGGCCACTCAGTATTACTTTCTTTCATGAATGACAGATTCATGTCACATACTAACACCAGCGAGTGATCAGTTCGGCGCTGACTAGTAGGTTCTCTTCTCTGTGTGACCAATCAAGTCACCCGACTCACTGCAGCAGTAACACGGCCCTCAGTCTCTCAAGGTATGCCGGTCCATTAAATTTGGTCAACTTTTGAGTTTAGTCAAGATACTTTACAGCGATGATGTATTCTTACAAATGGGAACGCCAGCTCATCCAGGTCTTCGTCATCCTCATAACCAACCTCATAGTGTTCCTCCTCGTCCTCATTCTCTGATGAGGCTGTGCGCTCAGCGCCATCTTCCTCGTCCAGTGCTAATCCTCACTGCTGCGCTGTGTTGCACAGGGTGCAGCACACCGCGACTATTCGGGATACCCTGGCTGGTGTATACTGAAGGGCTCCTCCAGATCTGTCGAGGCATCTGAAGCACATTTTGAGCAAGCCTATTGTCTGCTCAATGACACATCTCATAGAGATGTGGCTTTGATTATAATGTCCCTCAGGCTCATTTCTTGGCCTCCTCAAAGTTGTCATGAGCCACGTCTTCAGGAGAAAACCCTTGTCTCCAAGCAGCCAGCCACCAAGACTGTTGGGCGGTGCGAAGAGCTGAGGGATGGTGGACTGGTGCAGGATGTACGAGTCATGGCAGCTGTCAGGGAACTTGGCGCACACATGGATGATAATCTTCCTATGATTGCAGACCAGTTGCATGTTGAGGGAGTGGAAGCCCTTGCGGTTAACAAATGCTACTGGGTTGTGATGGGGTGCCCTGACGGCCACGTGTGCAGTCGATGACTCCTTGCACCCATGGGAAGCCAGCTAGAGTGGCAAAACCAAGCACACGCTCATTGACATTGGCTTCATCAGTGGCAAAATTGATATAATTTGCAGACTTGTTAAAGAGGGCATCAGTTACCTGTGTGTTGCATCTGTGGGTGGCTGACTGCGAGATGCCGCGAAGGAGCCTGAGTCGAAGAAGTTGAGGGCAAGGGTGACTTTGACAGCCACTGGTAAGGGGTGTCCACCCGCTCCTCTGGGCTGCTGGTCTTGTTCAGCACAGCGCAAATGTCGGCGACGACCTGGCGCGATAGCCTGAGCCTTCTTTGGCACTGCTGCTCAGTCATGTTGAGGAAGCTCATCCTCTGCCTGTATACCCTGTTTTGGGGATATGGCCTCCGACGTGGTGCAGCCCTGCGCTTATGCCCTGTGCAGCATCAGGTGGTTGAGGAGAAGATTGACGCTCTTGCTGCAGGTGATAGTCCTCAGATTCTGAGCACCAAGGTGAAAGAGCATAAATCATGCCCATTCTGAAGTTGAGATGATAGAAACAATCTATCAAGGGTGAGATATGATGTTCCAAGGAGGTGGCAGTGAATAGAGAGTTTACTGCAAACATTTCCCAACTGCATAAAGCTGAAAATTCCCTTCCAAATACTGAAGGCTCAAGCTTCTGAGATTGGAAAGTGACCAGCTGTGAAATGGTAGCTTTTATACCACTTTTGTAGCTGTTACCTATTCAAAGCAATGGAGAGTTGTTCAAAACCCAACACACTTACCTGGCGTGATCCCCGAGTGACGTGAACCTCGTGGAAAACTTGGGAAAATGGTTTGTACCTGGTAAAATGCTGACTAAATTGCTCTTAACTATCTCAATTGCATGTCCCGCCGCTTAGTGCCGTGTCTGCAAAGTGGAAGCAGAGCCAGCACTAGGAAACTCTCAACGAGGCAGGTTTAGAGCGGGATACCGCCCCGCTGTCAATCTTTTTGATTTTGACAGCAGATCTGCCTCCGAACCTGCAAAATTCAGCCCAAAGTATTTGTTTAATTTCTCAGCCATTTCCTTATTCCCCATTATAATTTCTCCTTTCTCAGCCTGTAAGGGACCCATGTTTACTTTCGCTAATCTTTTCCTTTTTACATATCTATAGAAGATTTTACAATCTGTTTTTATGTCTCTCACTAGTTTACTCTCATTCTATTTTCCCTTTCTTTATCAATTTCTTGGTCTTCCTTTGCTGAATTCTAAAATCCTCCTAATTCTCTGGCTTACTATTCTTTTTGGCAGCATTATAAGCCATTTCCTTTAATTTAATACTATCTTTAATTTCTCTTGTTAGCCATGGGTGAACCATTTTTCCAGTGGTGTTTTTATTCCTTAAGGGAATGTATATTTGTTGCGAATTATGAATTTTTTATTTAAATGTTTGCCATTGCTTTTCTACTGTCATATCTTTTAATCTAGTTTCCCAACCTACCTTGGCCAACTCGCGCCTCATACTTATGTAGTTGCTTTGTTCAGGTTTAGGACCCTAGTTTTGGATTTAACTAAATCAGTCTCAAACTCAACATAAAATTCTGTCATATTATGATCACTGCTCCCCACCTTTACTACAAGGTTATTAAATACACCTTTCTCATTGCACAATACTGATCTAAAATAGTCAATTCCCTAGTAGGTTCCTCGACATACTGATCTAGAAAACTATCTTGAATGCATTCCATGAACTCTTCCTCTGCACTATTTCTGCAAATTTGGTTTGCTCAGTCTATATGAAAGTTTAATTCCCCCATGATTACTGTATTACCCCTGTTACATGCATCTCAATTTCCTGATTTATACTCTGCCCGACACTACAACTACTGTTAGGGGGGCCTATAAACCACTCCCACTAGTGTTTTCTGCCCCTTGTTGTTTCTTAGCTCCACCCAAACTGATTCTACATTTTAGTTTTTCCGAGCCAAGATCCTTTCTCTCTACTGTCTTTATCCCATCCTTTATTATCAGGGCTATCCCTCCTCCTTTTCCATTCTGCCTGTCTCTTCTAAAATAGTATACCTCGTCTTAGGATCAATTGTTCTATAAATGCACCCAACACCGTATTCGCTCTACCTGTCACTTAGGGTATTGCTCATGACCTTTAGAGATCTAGGCACTAGAACACCCAGATGTTTCTTTCTCCACCTGCTTTAATGCTTGTCCCTGAAAGTTGTGTGTGTATATATGTTCAGCATTCATAGGATTACATAGGATATATGGCACAGAAACAGGCCATTCAGCCCAGCCAGTCTATGCCAGTTTTTATGCTCCACTCGAGCCTCTTCCTGTCTTCTCATCTAACCCTATCAGCATAACCCTCTATTCCCTTCTCCCTCATATGATTATCTAATCGTCCCTTAAATGCATCTATACTATTTGCCTCAACCACTCCCTATGGTAGCAAGTTCCACATTCTCACCACTCTCCTTGGTAAAGAAGTTTCTTCTGAATTCCTTATTTGATTTCTTGGTGACTATCATATATTGATGGCCTCTAGTTTTGCTCTTCCCCACAAATGGAAACATTTTCTCTGTATCCACTCTATCAAAACCTTTCATGATTTTAAAGAACTCTATCAGGTCACGCCTCAGCCTTCTCTTTTCAAGCGAAAAGAGACCCAGCCTGTTCATCCTTTCCTGATATGTATACCCTCGCATTTCTGGTATCATCCTTGTAAATCTCTGCACCCTCGCCAGTGCCTCTATATCCTTTTTATAATATGGCGACCTGAACTGTACGCAGTACTCCAAGTGTGGTCTAATCAAGGCTCGATACAAGTTTAGCATAACTTCACTACTTTTCAATTCTATCCCTCTAGAAATAAACCCTAGTGCTTGGTTTGCTTTTTTTATGGCCTTGTTAACCTGTGTCAATACTTTGTGATTTGTGTATTTGTACTCCGAGATCCCTTTGCTCCTCTACCCCATTTAGATTCTTATTTTCCAAGTAATATGTGACCTCCCTATTTTTCTTACCAAAATGTAATACCTCACATTTATCTGTATTGAACTTCACTTGTCAATTATATGCCCATTCTACAAATTTATTAATGTCGTCTTGTAATTTATTGCCGTCCTCCTCAGTATTCGCTATCCCCCCCAATTTGGTGTTGTCTGCAAATTTAGAAATTGTGTTTTTGATTCCAAGGTCTAAATCGTTAATGTAAATTGTGAACAGCAGTGGTCCCAGCACTGATCCTTGTGGAACACCACTACCCACCTTCTGCCACTCTGAATAACAACCCTTTACCCCACTCTCTGCTTTCTGTCTTGAAGCCAGCTAGCTATCCATTCCGCTACTTGTCCCCTGACTCCGCATTTCATTACTGTATTCAGTAGTCTATTATGTGGTACCTTATCAAAGGCCTTTGAAAATCTAGATAAATTACATCTACTACATTACCCTTGTCTACTCTCTGTTACCTCTTCAAAAAATTCAATTTGGTTAGTCAAGCAAGACTTTCCCTTTTGAAATCTATGCTGGCTATTCATTATTATATTTTTCATTTCTAGATGTTCTTCTAATTTCTCCTTTAGTAGGGATTCCATTATTTTTCCTACCACCGATGTTAAGCGGACTGGCCCACATGCACAACGTTGCACTTTTTCAAGTTAAACATCATTTGCCAATCACAAGCCCAATCTCCCAACACATGATGATCTGCCTTAAGCAGTTGAAAATAGTCTACCATCCTAACACTTGCACAGATCTTGGTATCAGATCGTGCCCCCAACACCTACATACAGATCATTAATAAAAATAGTAAAGAGCAACAGTCCCAACACTGATCCCTGCAAGACGCCACTGGTGACTGGTCTCCAAACAGATCCAAATCCTTCAATAACTACTTTCTGCCTACTTCCTTCCAGCCAGTTCTCAATCAGAACAATATATTACCACTAAAACTAAAGGCTTTGATCTTGTAGAGAAACCTCTTGTGCAGTATCATCAAAAGCAGTTTGGAAGTTTAAGCAGACAATGTCTACTGGGCATCTCATCCTCGTCTTGGTGATTTCTGCAAAAAAATACAAATTTATAAGACGCTATTTTGTTTTCATTTTAAGCCATGTTGCGTGTCCCTCTCTAAGTAATCTATTGCATCACCAATGACTCGCTCAAGCATTTTTCTATTACTGATGCCAAAATAATGGGCCTATACTTACCCTGGTCCATCTTGTCTTTTTAAAAAAAGATGTTTTAGCCTCCTTGCAGTCTACCTGAACTGTCCAGTGTGCAGGGAACTATTAAAAATATGGGCTTGCACATCATGGGGGGAAATTTGCCGGCACTCGGGGCGGGTTTGGAGGCCGGGTCAGAAACCCGCTGTCAACCCACCTCCAATCAATCTTCCCAGGTGTCGGGTCCCCGATTTACGCATGGACCCGAAACCGAGCAGCGGGAAGAAAATTATAGGCACTTAACTGCTTGTTAACAGGCAGTTAAGAGGCTTTTTGCAATTTTGACAGGTCTACTGCGGGCTTCCCGACGTCCGGATACCACGCCAGGTAAGTGTGGTGTGCTGTGGGTCTACTGTAATGTTTGTGCATTGATGACAGCTGCAGAAGTGGTGTGAAGGATCCAATGGTACACTGGTGAGTTTCATAGGTAAGAAAATGTTGGGAAAATCATTTTTAATGTATTTAGACTTTTCTGTAGGTGACAAGTTTTGAATTGTTTGTGTAGTCCCACCTCATTGGGAGAACCTCTCTCACCATTGACAGATCACTTCTGTAACCTCACCGGCAGCTGCCATCTGTTCGAGCCTAAGGAGGAAGTCACTGGAGAGCCTGGGAGCAAGGGCTCACCTTTGTAAAGTGATTCAGTGTTTGCAGCACCTCAATGCTGTCAAACAAAATTGTGCGTGGCCCCTTTAAGAAAACCAGCAGCTGACGCGTCATCAACTGATGTCATCTGATACCGGCTTTCTCTTAATTGGCCGGCAAGCCCGCAGGGTGGGCTTAACCAGGCCAATTGACGCAAAATCACGTCTGTGCGTCAGACGTCGTTGGGGGCGGGATTGGAACCCGGAAGGCAGCTGTCCCGCCCCCAAGCCACGTCGAGAGGAAAAATCGCGGCCCATGTGTCCCATCTCCCTGAGAACCCTCAGGTGGAGATCACCGGCCCGGCTGCCTCTATATTTTCAGGTTTTTAATTCTACCTAAAACAGTATGTTCATCTGTTAATATTACCAGTTTTATCGTCATCATTAAATTCCAGCAGCCGAGCGTTGTCTTCAGGAGTGAAGACCAATGCAAAGTACTCATTTAATATTTCTGTCATAGCCAGTGAGTCCTTGTAACCTGCCCTTGAGCATCCTTCAATGGCCCAATACAGTCTTTAGAAGTTCACTGACTCTTCACATAACTGAAAGCTTTTCCTACAACTCTCAGTTGTCCACGGTCCTCTTTTCCAATATCCTGTTAACTGACCTAGTAACAGCCTTAGTTGTTCTTTAGCTGTTCCTTGTACCTAAATGGTTTAGTTCAGTATTAGATGCCTTTTAGTTTGTAGAAACATTTTTGTTTACATCTTGTTTGTCTTTCCACATGCCCAGTCAGCCACTCTGCCTATTTCTTGCCACGCCTCCCTTCTTTTGACTTTGGGGCCTCCTCACCACCCAGTCGGATTAACCAATCGAAGGCCCAAATCTTCTGCCATTTTAGCGAAATTTGTCCCTCTGAAATCTGGTATGAGCTGCAGATTTTCAGTAGCTTTAGGTTCTACCAGCCAATTGAAACCGTATAATGTTGGTGGTCACTGTTTCCCAGGTGTTCTTTCACATGAAGACCCAATACGAGGTCAGGTTCACTACTAAAGACTAGGGGCCTGAAATTCGGCATCTGCGCGCCGGCTGTTGAGGCTTGTTTCATGGGGGGAAAAAATGGAATCCGCCTCACTTCTGGCGCGGGACGTGCCGGACACCATATTGGTGAGGTCAAAAAAAGTGTTGTTTACCTTTGTCTGAAGCGGGCATTAGACTATTAACATATTCAAATAAGGGGTCTAATGGCTGCTTCTGCGACCTTTTACAAATTTGGCTTGCATCTGAGGCAGCCAGCACCAGCGCTGACTGCTTCCCTCCGGGAAAACAAACGCTAAACAGCGCCGAATCTAATATAAAAAAAGGTAAGTACTTACTATTATCATCTCCGACCTCACTCCTGACTGCGACCTCCAGGCCTCCCACAGAGTCCTTGCTGGGTGTTCAGCACTGGGCTGAATGCCACAATAATGCTAATCAGCAGGCTGCACCAAGTTCCGATGCTGCCTGCAGGCCTCCGAACGGGCTCGGGTTGGTAGTGCATCGAGCCTACTCCAATTTATAGCCCTCTATCTAAAACATGATCATCCCTGGTTACTTCATTGACCTATTGAGTTGTTGTTAAATAAGGCCAGAGAGCTGTAAAGTGCTGAGTGGAAAGATGTGCTTTCATTGTTTCCTTGAATTTGCATTGAGCTTCACTGGAACAGTGTAGAAGGCCAAAGACACGAGGAGTGGGGTTGATAATTGGCGTGGTAAGCAAGAGGGAGTTGGGGGTTGGACTTGCGAACAGAATGGAGGTGTTTGGCAAAGTGAATCGCTGAAGCTGCACTTGGTCTTCCCAATGTAGAGGAAACTGCCCCATGAGCAGCGAATACAGTAAACTAGGTTGGAGGAAGTACATAGAATTTGCTGTTTCATCCATAAGGCGTGTTTGAGGCCCTGGACGGTGGTGTGGGAGTTGGTGAATGGGCAAGTGTTGCATCTCCTGCACTTGCATAGCAAAGGTACCAGAGGAAGGAGAACAAGTGGTGGGGGTGATGGAAGAGTGAACCAGGGTGTCATGGAGCAATCGGTTGCCTCGGAATGCTGTGGGAAGGAGAAGATGTGTATGTTGGTGGGATCACGTTGGAGATGGCGGACAATGATTTGTCTAATGCAAAGGCAGGCGGAGTGAAAAGTGAGGACCACTGGGACCCTATCGATTCTGAGAGTGGGAAGAATCTTTTTTTTTAAAAGAGAGATCTTGATTCACAATACGTAGTAAATTAATTGTTCTATTATCGACCATAGTTCTAGGGAATCTTAATTTGTGGCAAGCTAATGAAATAAACTCGCCCAGAATGCACTAAAGCGCTAGAGAAAGAATGGTGTTCCTTACAGGCTAGTAAGCTAAAAGACAGAGGAAAATGGTCTAGTATATTTGGTGAGAGTGAATGCTCACCAGATCAGGCCTGGGTAATGGTGAATGGTTAGGGGCAGGGCTACAACTGGCCTCAACCTCCCTGGGCTAAAACAATAATCCCGGGTCCCCATTTCATGTTGGGCATCCACTGGCTCTTGCTCGAAAGGCCGATGTTGGACAAAAACAAGATCATGCTTGGCCGCGTGACCCTCCATGATCGTCTAGACGTCCACTCACTGTCTAGACTCTCCCATGAAGGCCATTTTGGGTGACGGTACTGGGAGGTTGTAGAATTGACACCTTCTAGAGGGAAGGGGAGAACATTGTGAAAGCAGTAACAAAGGGATTTGCTTTGTAAATTAATTATTAACTGATTCAAAAATACAAATTCAGGGTTCTCTTCCTATGAGTGGTTTCCTGTAATTTTAACTTAATTTTGGAAAAACCCAGAAAACTTTTGTAGCAGCACTGGATACGTAGAAAGGAAGCACACTGCTCTCGGAGACGTTGAGAACCTGCAGCCAAGAGCAACTGCGTTTTCACCTAATCAGCAATGAGCGCAGTGACTGCAAATAGTTACCAGTTCAAATCTCGCAAAAGGGCATTTTATATATCTTTTAAATTTTAAACTGATTTATGAATTCACCTCCTGTCTTGTGTACAATTTAACGAAGCATTGGCAAAAATGATACCTACCTGTAATGCAACCGCAATAGGTCAAAAATAATCCAGTCACTGCGCAAGAATGAAAGCTCATTGCTGATTTAGGTTAAAACGCAGTTGCTCTTGGCTGCAGGACACACAGACCCACCCACCCCCGAGAGCAGTGTGCTTCCTTTCTACGTATCATCATATATATATATATATATGTGATGAGACATCTTGGAAGAATTACTTTGCTTTTGTTTTCTTGCATATTCTGCGAAAGAATCAATAAAATGCTTTTAGTATGGGCTGTGCGCTGTTTTCAAGAATAATAGAACTGTGTGGGGCTGTCTTTTGTGCGAAGGGATTCGAAGATCAAATGGTAAATAGAATGCGAGGTTGCAGAGGACAGCATGAAGTATGAGCAGTGTGTGAGTGCTTCATGGAGTCAGTATAATGTACTTCAGAAGAACATGCATTATTTCATTTGAAGATTTTTGGGGGGGAGATTTTAAAGCAGAATGGATTACAAGTCTTGCCACTTTTTAAAGAGAGCTGTGCTGTCAGGAACTATTTTATTTTTAGAGGTTCTTGCTAATGAGCTCCTCTGGTGGGTTTTTTCTTAATCATTTATGGGATGTGGGCATTGCTGGCAAGGCCAGCATTTATTGCCCATCCCTAATTGCCCCTTGAGAAGGTGGTGGTGAGCCGCCGCCTTGAACCGCTGCAGTCCGTGTGGTGAAGGTGCTCCCACAGGGCTGTTAGGGAGGGAGTTCCAGGATTTTGACCCAGCGACGATGAAGGAACGGCCGATATATGTCCAAGTCAGGATGGTCTATGACTTGGAGGTGGTGGTGTTCCCATGCGCCTGCTGCCCTAGTCCTTCTAGTCGGTAGAGGTTGCAGGTATGGGAGGTGCTGTCGAAGAAGCTTTGGCGAGTTGCTGCAGTGCATCTTGTAGATGGTACACACTGCAGAATTTTAGGTTTTAGTTAGTAAATGCACTGCTGACTTTGGGAGGGGGGTTGCAGAGAAAGGGCGTGAGAAAGACTTCCATTTTATAAAATACCCTCATCACATCTGACAAACATCCTCCCAAGTGCTTCATGGTTTTGAAGTGCAGTCCCTGTTGTAGGCAAATGCAGCTGCTAATGTTTACACATTACTCTGACGGGAACGGTAGCGTAGTGGTAATGTCACTGGGCTATTAATCCAGAGTCCTTAACGAATGATCCAGAGCCACGAGTTCAAATCCCTCCACGGCAGCTGGTTCACTAATGTCCTTCAGGGAAGGAAATCTGCCGTCCTTACCCGGTCTGGCCTATATGTGACTCCAGACCCACAGCAATGTGGTTGACTCTTAACTGCCCTCTGAAATGGTCTAGCAAGTCACTCAGTTGTAACTAACCGCTACAAAACAAAATAATAAGAATGAAACCGGACGGACCAACCGGCATCGGCACCGGCTACGGACACGGCAACAGCACACCCAACCTAGTCAACCCTGCAAAGTCCTCCTCACCAACACCTGGGAACTTGTGCCAAAATTGGGAGAGCTGTCCCACAGACTAGTCAGGCAACAGCCTGACATAGTCATACTCACAGAATCATACCTTCAGACAATGTCTCGACCTCCTCCATCACCATCCCTGGGTATGTCCTGTCCCACCGGCAGGACAGACCCACCAGGGGTGGTGGCACAGTGCTATACAGTCGGGAAGGAGTGGCCCTGGGAGTCCTCAACATTGACTCTGGACCCCATGAAGTCTCATGGCTTCAGGTCAAGCGTGGGCAAGGAAACCTCCTGCTGATTACCACCTACCGTCCTCCCTCAGCTGATGAATCAGTACTCCTCCATGTTGAACACCACTTGGAAGAAGCACTGAGAGTAGCAAGGGCACAGAATGTACTCTGGGTGGGGGACTTCAATGGCCAAGTCCTGAAGGACGTAACTGCCAGTCTGGGCCTGCGACAGGTGGTGAGAGAACCAACACGAGGGAAAAACCTACTTGACCTCGTCCTCAGATGCATCTGTCCATGTCAGCATTGGCAGCAGTGACCACCACACAGTCAGTGTTGTGTGGCACTACCACCGTGCTAAATGGGATAGATTCAGAACAGATCTAGCAGCTCAAAACTGGGCATCCATGAGGCACTGTGGGCCATCAGCAGCAGCAGAATTGTATTCCACCACAATCTGCAACCTCATGGCCTGGCATATCCCTCACTCTACCATTACCACCAAGCCAGGGGACCAACCCTGGTTCAACAACGAGTGTAGAAGAGTATGCCAGGAGCAGCACCAGGCGTACCTAAAAAATGAGGTGCCAACCTGGGGAAGCTGCATCACAGGACTGCATGCATGCTAAAAAGCGGAAGCAGCATGCTATAGACAGGGCTAAGCGATCCCACAATCAACGGATCAGATCAAAGCTCTGCAGTCCTGCCACATCCAGTCGTGAATGGTGGTGGACCATTAAACAACTAACGGGAGCAGGAGAAGGCTCCATGAATATCCCCATCTTCAATGATGGTGGAGCCCAGCACGTGAGTGCAAAAGACAAGAATGAAGCAAATTGGCTGAAGACCGGCTTCTGTGATGGTGGGGACCTCAGGTGTAGGCCGATATGAATCATCCACTCTGCACTTCTGGCTGAAGTTGGTTGCAACCAACTTCAGCCAGAAGTGCCGAGTGGATGATTCATATCGGCCTACACCTGAGGTCCCCACCATCACAGAAGCCGGTCTTCAGCCAATTTGATTCACTCCACGTGCTATCAAGAAACAGCTGAGTGCACTGGATACAGCAAAGGCTATGGGCCCGACAACATCCCGGCTATCGTGCTGAAGACTTATGCTCCAGAACTAGCCGCGCCTCTAGCCAAGCTGTTCCAGTACAGCTGCAACACTGGCATCTATCCGACAATGTGGAAAACTGCCAAGGTATGTCCTGTCCACAAAAAGCAGGACAATTCCAACCCGGCCAATTACCGCCCCATCAGTCTACTCTCAATCATCAGCAAAGTGATGGCAGGTGTCATCGACAATGCTATCAAGCAGCACTTACTCACCAATAACCTGTTCACTGATGCCCAGTTTGGGTTCTGCCAAGACCACTTGACTCCTGACCTCATTACAGCCTTGGTCCAAACATGGACAAAGGAGCTGAATTCCAGCGGCGAGGTGAGAGTGAGTGCCCTTGACATCAAGGCAGCATTTGACCGAGTCTGGCATCAAGGAGCCCTAGTAAAACTGAAGTCAATGGGAATCAGGGGGAAAACTCTCCATTGGTTGGAGTCATGCCTAGCACAAAGGAAGATGGTTGTGGTGGTTGAGGTCAATCATCACAGCCCTAGGACATCGCTGCAGGAGTTCCTCAGGGCAGTGTCCTAGGCCCAACCATCATCAGCTGCATCATCAATGACCTTCCCTCCAACATAAGGTCAGAAATGGGGATGTTTGTTGATCACTGCACAGTGTTCAGTGCCATTCACAACTCCACAGATAATGAAGCAAGTCCATGCCCGCATGCAACAAGACCTGGACGACGTTCAGGCTTGGGCCGATAAGTGGCAGGTAACATTCGCGCCACAGAAGTGCCAGGCAATGACTATCTCCAACTAACTACCTCCCCTTGACATTCAATGGCATTACCATTGCCGAATCCCTCACTATCAACATCCTGGGGGGGTCACCATTAACCAGAAACTTAACTGGACCAGCCACACAAATACTGTGGCAACAAGAGCAGGTCAGAGGCTAGGTATTCTGCGGCGAGTGTCTCACCTCCTTACTTGTGCCTTGTAGACAGTGGAAAGGCTTGGGGAGTCAGGAGTGTGATGGAATACTCTCCACTTGCTCGGATGAGTGCAGCTCCAGCAACACTCAAGAAGCTCGACACCATCCAGGACAAAGCAGTACGCTTGATTGACACCCCATCCACCACCTTAAAGATTCACTCCCTCCACCACCGGCGTACCGTGGCTGCAGTGTGTACCATCTACAAGATGCACTGCAGCAACTCGCCAAGGCTTCTTCAGCAGCACCTCCCAAACTCGCGACCTCTTCCACCTAGAAGGACAAGGGCAGCAGGCGCATGGGAACACCACCACCTCCAAGTCACACACCATCCTGACTTAGAAGTATATCGCCGATCCTTCATCGTCGCTGGGTCAAAATCCTGGAACTCCCTCCCTAACAGCACTGTGGGTGTACCTTCACCACACGGTCTGCAGAGGTTCAAGGAGGCGGCTCACCACCACCTTCTCAAGGGCAACTAGGGATGGGCAATAAATGCTGGCCTTGCCAACGACACCCTGATCCCATAAACAAATTTTTTAAAAAAACACAGCACAATTCCACTACCCAGGGAACCTGCTGTCCTTACCTGGTCTGGTCTATGTGGCTCGAGTCGCACACCAACATGGTTGACTCTTAATTGCCTTCCGAAGTGGCCTAGCAAGCCAGTGAGTTGTGGCAACTAGCAATAAATGAATTTTTAATAAAGGGATTAAAGAGCAGTTGATCTTGGATGTTTGGTTGAGGGACAAATGTTGGCCAGGCCACTTGAAGAACTCCCCGCTCTTCTTTGGATAGTGCCATGCGGTCTTCGAGGTCCTTGGTCTGAACTTGGTTAGCTGATCTTGGACAGGGTGGTGCTACAATTAGCATCAGTCATTGGAGTAGGAAGGGTTTAAATTGTCCAGAATTCCTCTTCAGTTGGGGACCCCTGTTGAAAGAGTGCCTATGTGGAGTAAGGACAAGATTGGGCTCAGATGCTTCTCCATGGTCAAGTAGTTCAATGGCCACTTGGACAGGGTGCTTAGTGCCTATGGAGCCATTGCCCAGCAAGAAATCAATGCCATCTTCCTGTATATTGGGCGTGACTGCATCCCCATTGACCTCAGTTTTGCGAATGAAAATTGGCCAGGACAGCAGGAGAACTTCATGCAAGTTCCATGGGATCATTTAGGTCCACCTGAACAGCTAACCATGCCAAGAAGGTGGCATCGCCAGCAAAGTAGCACCCTTTCAGTACTGAATTGAATTGTCAGCCTAGTTTGTGCTCACGTTCTGGAGATGGGTTTGAATCTGCAACTTTTTTTGAATGCAACTAATGAGCCAAGGCTGACTGTGTCAGTGGGAACAATCCTGGGCAGATGTCCCCGTGTGCACCACTCCTCCTGTAAGTACATCAACACTGACTGACTGACAAGAACTATTGCCGTGAGACATGGGGCTAACGGAATGCACTGTCACTGCGTTTTAATGAGGAATGGAAAAACATACGGACGTTAAACAAAGCAATAACAACAACTTGTATTTATACAGCACCTTTAACATTGTATAATATCCCAAGGCGCTTCACAGGAGCATTATAAGACAAATAATTTGACACCGAGCCACATAAGGAGAAATTAGGGCAGGTGACTAAAAGCTTGGTCAAAGAGAGAGGTTTTAAGGAGTGTCTTAAAGGAGGAAAGAGAGGGGGGGGGGATTACAGAGATAGGGAGGGGCGAGGCCACTATTTCGAAGAAGAGCAGGGGAGTTCTCCCCAGTGTCCTGGGCCAATATTTATCCCACAATCAACATCACTAAAACCAGATTATCTGGTCATTATCACATTGGTGTTTGTGGGATTGGCTGCCACGTTTCCTACAATACAACACTTCAAAAAATACTTCATTGGGACGTCCGGTGGTCATGAAAGGCGCTATATAAATGAAAGTCTTTCTTTCTTTCACCCGTGCTGTAGAAAATGTTTTTGTTTCTGTTGCTGTATAACCATGTGTTGGTAAATCTACAAATAGAGAAATCTGATCTCTCGGATCCTAACACCCCAGTTTCGAACCCTATACTTGAAGGCTGGGTAATAAAAAGCTGCCACAAGCACATTTTGCAGACACGATGAACATTCAGTGAAAAGTATTTTCTCTGCACCCTGAAGATCAGCAAAGTTCGAATCCTAGTGTACTTGCCAACACTTAACCCTGGCCAATATTCCTCCCTCAACCAAAACCAACAAAACAGATTGACTGACCATTGATCTCGTGGCTGTTTGCGAGAGCTTGCAGTGTGCACATTGGCTGCTGCGTTTCCCTACATTGCAACAGCAGCCTACACTTCAAAAAGTAATTAATTGGTTGTGAAGCGCTTGGAATGTTCGGAGAACGTAAGGTGCTATATAATTCGATCTCTCTCTTTGTCCCTTACTTTCAAATTCATTCCCATGTTCCAATCCATTGCACATCACAATTTCCTTCCAACATTTTATCCCAATTTTAAAAGGAATTTAATTTATTGTGTTTTATTTTCAAGGCTCTTTTGATTCACTTTGCATGAATTTATTTTGTAGTTAATTATCCTTTTCTCCAACTTTATCTTCTCCACAGACTTGGGAGGTTAACTGAAAAGCAGTTTAAATGTTGGAATTGGGGATATGGATGGGGGTAAGTGCTCTTCAGGTAGTCTGCATCAATTTATTTTGGATTACTCTATCAAAGCAGAGCTTCCCCAATTCATTCACTTGGAAATGAAATGATGTGAAGTTCAGATAGAAGATCCGAACTCTAGACCTTCCCAGGCTGTTTCACCAATTGCAGAAATCTCTAGATTTACGCTGGAGAACCCGGGGCCAGGTATATATTATTGGATATTACCTCCCAATAAAAGATTAGCCTGACAGAATAAATGAGTCCATTCTCTAGTGTATCGGGCCACCACACATCTGAGAGTTTAATGATTCTGAATCCAGTAATGAGGAGAGGAGGAAAACAAAGTCAGGGGAAAAAAAATGGGATTATACTTTGTAACCCAAATAAATATTAGTTGAGGTTTGTATTCTGTGCAATCAATCCTAATTTTGGTTCCAGTGCACTTGGGGTGAAGGTAATATTGCTCTGTATTTGAATAGCGGAGAAATTGGAGGATTTTTCTCAAAACACATTATGCTTTTTTAAGTTTTCTTATCCGAATGATTAATCAAGAGAAGGTCCTCATGAATGTTTTAGTTTGAGAATGATGAGGTTTCAGTTTTTTTGCTCGCAGCCATGTAATACTTTTGATCTTTCATTGCAACAAAGATAGAGAGAGTTTCTTTACAACCCACAACTTTACAACTGTAGAGCCAGACAAGTTTGCAATCCTCACTTTTCTCGTCTCAAGAAGGTTGTGGTTCCACAGGCACTGGCCACCCTCTTGTTCCTCGCTCACACAGCCTTTCTGCCTCTGCACGTACAGCTGGTGAGCGTTGGCAACCTATTTGACTGACTGTGTAAGGCATCACAGCTGAAGACAATCACATCCTCACTTAGCAACCGCCTACATATCGCATTGGACAGTAGGGAGTTTTCTCTGAATTTTTTCCCCCCCTTCTCATCGGGCCATTGTGGCCAGTTGTAGCACCTCTATCGCACTGATCATAGAATCATACAGGACAGAAGGAGGCCATTCAGCCCATCGTGCCTGTACTGGCTGTTTGGTAGAGCTCTCCAATTAATCCCACTCCCCCTGCTCTTTCCCCAGAGCCCTGCAATTTCCTTTCCCCTTCCAGTATTTATCCAATTCCCTTTTTTGAAAGTTACTATTGAATCTGCTTCCACCGCCCTTTCAGGCAGCGCATTCCAGATCATAACCTGCTGCATTAAACAAAAGAAAATGACCCCTCATTTTCCCTCTAGTTCTTTTGCCAAATGTCTTAAATCTTTGTCCTCTGGTTACCAACCCTCCTGTCAGTGGAAACCGTTTCACCTTATGTACTCATCCAAGTTATTGGTTGATATCAGAACAGAGCAGAGTTTGAACTTAGGGTCTGCTACACCCAGGCTGCGAATTTAATTCTGGAGGTGGGATGGGGGCGGGTCAGCTGGTTTCCGGGTCCCGGTCCCGCCCCCAGCTGCCTCCGCTCTGCAGATGTGATTTTTCCCTTGATTGACCTTGTTAAGCCCGCCCTGCAGGTTTATCAGCCAATTAACAGGAAGTGGGTCCGATGACGTCATTTGATGCCGGATTCCTTAAAGGAACCGTGCACAATTTAATTTTGACAGTTGATCTGTCAGTGTTTGACAGCATTGAGGTGCTGCAAACATCGACAATCACTGCACAAAGGTGAACACTTGCACCCAGGCTCTCCAATGACTCCCTCCATATACTATGGAGGGAGTCACAGCACACAGGGCGGTTCTCTTCCCTTCCAAGGGCGGAAAAGACTTCCCCAGGACACCAACTTACCTTGCACCTCCACCCAACCCTCTCTATCTACCTTATCACTTTCCCATCACACTAGCCACCCCTCACACTCGCCCTCATCCTACTGCAATCATACCAACTAACAACACACAAGGATAGGCATGTGAGAGGTTTAGCCAATGTCCATGTGAAGTTTCTGGTAATGTGTTGTCATACAGTGAAATCTCTTTCCAAAAGTGCCCCTTATTGGACAGATCTGAGCGCACCTTGAGAAGTGTCTTACTGAGTTCCAGTGATTGTTCAGTCATAACTTCCCCCCCCCCCCCCACCCCACCCCGCTATAGTGATGAGTGTGCAAGGAATGGCTTGGACATTAAAGGGATGCTTCACGGTGCTGGTGTGGGATGGTGTCAACCTGGCACATCATGTGGCAGCCAAGGTTTACAGCATCAAGTGAAGAAAATATGGCCATGGCGATGCTATCGCTGGCCTCCTGGCCAGCAATTTTGTCAAGGGCTGATGCCCTGTGTCTAGTGCAGCATCAGGTGGGTGAGGAGGAGGTTGGTGCTACCATGGCTGCTCTTCCTCCGAATTTGACGACCAGGATGAGAGGATGTAAATGGTTCCCATCCCGTTGCTATAGATTTCAGTTAAGGCAAGAAGCTTGCAAGTGCACAGTCGAAGTGGCCTGAAATTATTCCAATCAGGTAACACTGCAGATGGGTGTCAGCTTGAACAGTCACAAGGTCAGTAGATTTGCAAAATCTTATCCCAAACCTCCAACAACAAAGTTGTTGCATTTGAATGTCAGCCATGTTACAGGAGCACTTTTAAAGTGCTGCACCAATGACTACAAATCATGTCCTCGAGAAACTCGTCTCCTTGCAGCTCGCGTGTTTCTGACAAGACAGGAAACCTCTATCAAAATAGGATTAGCAAGGCAGTTAACAGGCTCTTAACTGCCTTAACCACCTGTCCCACCGGTTGGAGTCGGGTCAGTTTGGGAGCAGTTGACCCGACACTCACGAAAATCGCGTGGGGGTGGGATGGAGGCGGATTGGGTGTCTGAAGCCATTTTTTCCGATTTTTTTTTTTTTTTTTTTTTTTTTTTCTGCCCACTCGCCTCCAAACCCGCCTCCTCAGGGCTATTCAAATCGAGCCCCCAGTCTACAAGTACGAGGCATAATGTACTGCAAAGTTAGGGGGGCAAATCCGCTTCCAGTCAGGACTGGAATGGACAGGCAGGAGTGCCATTTATATATATTTTTAAAAGAGGAGCGTGGAGGTCTCCCACTCAATTTTTACCAGGCACCAAATCAACAATGTATGTCCAGGAAACCTGTCATCCAGGGTAGCCAAACTTTTGGGTAGAAAGTCATTTAAAGGGCACATGTCCTGAAGAGTTGGGCCATCTTAGGGCTGCGTTAGATATTTACTCTTACAGCTAGGACCTGAGCTTTCATCAGCCTTTTCTACCAGTTAGCTTTTCTTTTTAAACTGGCATTGATGGGTTTCCCAATGGGGATTCTCCTATCTGACATCTTTGGAAGAAAAGGACCGATAGAGTGGTGCATGTTGGTCAGGCTGCCATCAGCACTCACCCTGTCAACATGTCGAGAGCTGAAATTGTCGAACTTCAGTTATGTGGAGAGAATGGAGAAACTGGCATTGGTCTCCTTTAGAGCAAAGAAGGTTAAGGGGAAGGTTTAGTAGAGGTGTTCAAAATTGAAGGGTTTTGACAGAGTAGATAGGGAAAAACTGTTTCCACTGGCAGGAGGGTCGGTAACCAGAGGACACAGATTTAAGATAATTGGCAAAAAAGCCAGGGGGAGAGGAGATTCTTTTTTATGCAGCGAGTTATGGTCTGGAATGCATTGAATGAAAGGGTGTTGGAAGCAGATTCAATGGTAACTTTCAAAAAGGAAACTGGACAAATACTTCAAGGGAGATAAAGTTAGAGGACTATGGGAAAAAGCGGGGGAGTGGGACTAATTGGATAGCTTTCAAAGAGCCAGTACAGGCATGATGGGCCAAATGGCCTCCTTCTTCTGTGTTGTATCATTCTATGATTGCTCGATGTCGTGCTGGTGGAAGCTTCTTTCACACAAGGAAGTAGCAAAGCAGACTCCTGATGGTGTCACTATCTTATGAAGGCCTGACTAACTTGCACTGGTTGGTTCTTCAGAAGCACCTCAATCCATGAAATTGTTTTGTGATGATGCCTGAAATGAGGCATGCCGGGTGATTCAAGAGCTTGCTTGGCTGTAGCTGACAAATGGCAACAACCATTGCACTCAGTCCTGTACCTGCAAAGGACCTGTGGGGTGCTGGATCCATGCAGTCTAGGGGTTGATATTCCCTGGGGCAGTAATGGTCAGCTTGGCCTCCAACATGGCTGCACTTCCTTGCAGGCATGCTGCAGTGCTAACTTGTATCGTGGAGTGGCACTGGAGGCAAATCTCATCGCAAACACGTCATACAGCATCACCTCGGCTTCAGACATCAAATGGGTTTGGGTGTTGTGCTGCTCCATCACTCACCTACAGTCTAATATCAGCAACTAGGGTTCCCATTTCTCATTGTCTTTGACATCCAGTTCTTATTCCCTGGCCCCTTCATCCTTGGCCAAAGGCAATGCATTGTCACACTGCCCTTCAATTATCCCCATCCCTTTAAGCATGACTTGCATTCAATCTTGCTCTCTCATCATCTTGTGTCCTCTGCCTGTCCGTGTCTGCACCTTGGTGTCGGCCCGTGGCTCAGTGGGCAGCACTCTCGCCTGAGTCAGAAGGTTGTGGGTTCAAGTCCCACTCCAGAGACTTGAGCACAAAATCTAGGCTGACATTCCCAGTGCAGTACTGAGGGAGTGCTGCACTGCCGGAGGTGCCATCTTTCGGATGACACGTTTAGCTGAGGCCCCATCTGTCCTTTTCAGGTGGACGTAAAAGATTCCATGGCACTATTTTGAAAGCGGGGGAGTTCTCCCTGGTGTCCTGGCCAACATTTATCCCTCGATCAACATCAGAAACAACTTATCTGGTCATTATCACATTGCTGTTTGTGGGAGCTTGCTGTGGGCAAATTGCATTTCCTACATTACAACAGTGACTACATTTCAAAAGGTACTTCATTGGCTGTAAAGCGCTTTGGGACATCCTTAGGTCATGAAAGGCGCTGTATAAATGCAAGTCGTTTTTTGTGTAATTATGCAAAAGATTTTTGCACCGAGGAATTGAGTTTATTTGCACTTGGACTTTTCCGGTGGGATTTGCACCAGTTATAAACCATCCAGAGCTGGCTTACACCCGAACACGAGGTGTTCCTTTGGTGTCTCGTGGTTCTGTGTGGTCCTAAGTGACACAGGATGGAGCCACCAGGGGAGCTACGTAATGCTTTTGACAATGTAGGAGTTAGAGCACAGATGGGAACACATTAACAATCAGTGTGTTGTAGAGTTTGTGCCTGTGTATTACTGTAAAAGAGTTCTTAACATGTATGTCTGGCACCAACATCTGTTTAATTCACCTGAGGGGAAAAAGAGTAAATTAATCATTTTTGATCATCTTCTGAATAGAAGCGGAACCAAGTAGCTGATTCATTGGAACATGTTTTGCCTTTATGAATACTGAAGACCTTCATTGGATCAGTCAGGACCACCTGGCCCACCCTTTTGGATAAACTAATTCTATCTGCAGAGGATTTGCCCTGAGTGGAGACAGCTAAGTTGGGAGAAGCCCGAGGACAGTGATGAGATGCAGATGGAAGATGACTTACCAGCCATGGGCAGAGCTATCAATTTTGGGGAGAAGTTAGGAAACGACACATAAAATCAGCAAGATTGACATGCTTGCAAATCCATCTTGAACCTATGAAGTAGTGGCTATTTTTACTGTAAGAGTGAGCTGCATTGAAATAGATTTCAATTTTAAAACTAAGTGGGTGTGCTAATGAGTGACACTCTGCATGCTTTGAAGAAATGGCTGAGGGTAAAGAATATCTCCAGTGCACTTGCTGGGTGAGACCATTTGTTTCCCTTGCAGGCAAATGTGTCATGCTGCATTAATTGCGAGAAGTTCATGGATATTTTTCATCTCGGCTGCTGCCTCTGGCATTGCCTCTTCCTGCCCACTGCCTCCGCTGCACCCAACCCCTCTCTTATTCCAGCATCCTAGCTTCCATCCCGCAACACATTGAGGTTTTTTGCACAGAAACAGGTCATTCGGCCCAACTGGTCCATGCCGGTGTTTATGCTCCACACGAGCCTCCTCCCACCCCTCTTTATCTCACCCCATCAACATATCCTTCTCGTCCTTTCTCCTTCGCATGTTGCACCGAACACCTCGAGTCTCTTCACCTGGAGCAAGCGCAAGCAGCGCACGTCAACCCAAGCACCCCACCATCTGCCCCACCTGTGACAGAGACTGTAGGTCCCACATTGGACTCATCAGTCACCTGAGAACTCCTTTTTAATGTGGAAGCAAGGCAGCTTTGGTTCCGAGGGACTGCCAAAGAGAGCGAGGTTATCTAGCTGCCCCTTAAAGGCATCTATGCTATTCGCCTCAACTATTCCATTTCTCTCTCGCCTTTCTCCACGACCCCCCAACTCCTGTACCCCTTCAGCCTCTTCACAACTAACTTCTCTCTTGACTGCTTCACGTCCTAGTTTGTGACTATTCAACTTTCTTTCCTTAGCCAAATGCTAGCGAACATCATATCCCTTCCTTTTCTTCGAATGTTATTCTTGCCCCCCTTTTGTAAAAGGCCCTCTCTACCTTGTCTATCTGCTCTCTAAGGTCTAAGACTGTATTCTTAGGGCCCCTCCTTTTCCCCATCTACATGCTGACCTTTTGACGATATCATTCACAGACGGTATGGGTTTAACGCTCTCAACTCCGTGGCTGCACGGCTTGTCCGACGTCAAGTGTTGGATGAGTCAGAACTTTCTCCAACTCAACATCGATGAGCCTGAAGCCACCGGAAACTTCACGGGGCGGACACGGATTCTGGTTTGCAACCTGAAGATTGGAGGAGGAGGGAGGAGGAAGGGAAAGCGGAGAGAGATCAACAGGGGAGGAAATAAATGAGAAGACAGGAAGACATGGCAATGATTTCGACATGGTTGAGGGTACAGGAAGGGAAAAGTACATGGAGAATGAAGACAGGAAAATCAGGAGCGTTGAGCATCGATGAAAATAAAGACCAAGATTGTGACTGGCGTGAGGGATGATCCTTGCAATCAGATGGCAAACATTTGTTTTTTATTCTCAAGAAACATGTAAAAAGACTTGACAGATATGGAAGTAATATTTAACTCCTACCAATTTATCTCGCTTCTCCAAACACACACACACATTCGCAGACCCCAGACACCAGATGTCCTTAATGGCTTCAGGCTCAATCACTTCCTGATTCATGCTGAATCTTCCATGGCCGTGCCTTGCCTTCGATGCTGATGTGACAAGGTTATGACTGTGTAACTGGTAATTAAACGACCAGGCCACCTGAACTTGTACAGCAGTGCGGTTGATTACTAATGTACCTGTCTCCTGGAAAGTTGATATGCCCTGTACCCATTTGTTGCAAATTCCATGAAACCCCCAGCAGAATAAAAAGCATATGATTTGCGTCCATCCATCACCCCACCAGAGCACCAGCGACATTTGTCTGGCTCCATTAACTTCTTTTTATACAAAGTACGTAGCGTTACCACATTCTCAGAAGATCAACTCCAACCGTTACAGAATGCAAATAAGTTGAGAAAAGCGGGGAAATTATAACTTCCACACAGAAAATAATGATTAATTCAAGCACTATAACTCCGTGATTCCAAGGACTACATGACTAAATAATTCATAAAAAGGAAACTTATAAAAAAGAATGTGACCTTCTCTGGTGTTTAGGTAGTGAAATTCTACAAGCAGGCGGCTAGGATTGTTGAGTTATAGTGGTCAGGAATGGTAAAATCTGACCGTGTTCCAAATCGAGAGGTCAGTAGAGATATTTTTGCTGGTCAGTGAGTTGGTAGGAATCAGTTCAAGATCACCAAAAGAATGAAGGGAGAAGGTTAGAATCGTTTTTAATTGACGGGGCAGATCATGTCCCATCAGCAACGGTGGTGGGAGCAGAGCCAATAATCACTTTCAAAAGGGAAGTGGATGAATATTTTGAAAAAGAAAAATTGCAAGAAGGTACCGGGAAAGGGCATCTGGATCTAGAGGATTAGCTCGTTTTAAAAAAAAAAAGTCAGCACCGGCGTGGTGACCAAATAGACTCTCGCCCTGCTGAAATAGTATGATTCGCTCATTGTATAAAACATGTATTTTAGTTTTTCTTTACGCCTTAATGCAGAATTGTTGTAAACTCCCTCTTTCTTTTTCTCTCCCCCACCCCCCTCCAATTGTCTCGCTTCCCCTCCTGAAGGCATGACTGCTATCATGACCAAGTGGTCAGGAGGATATTCAACTATTAAGAGCATCACAGCTAGATCCGATCCTGTGGTCACCCAGTACCCACACTTGTGTTCACTTCCCAGCAGAGAACAGGAACCCTCTTGTTAGAAATTAGGGTATCCAAAATATATATGGGGTTACGCGAATAAGACTGTGTTTAGATACATAGAAACATAGAAGATAGGAGCAGGAGTAGGCCATTCGGCCCCTCGAGCCTGCTCCGCCATTCAATGCGATCATGGCTGATCTTACAAATTCAGTACCCTGTCCCTGCTTTCTCCCCATATCCCTTGATCCCCTTAGCCTTAAAAAATATATCTAACTCCTTCTTGAATTTATTTAATGAATTGGACTCAACTGTCTTAGAAACATAGAAACATATAAAATAGGTGCAGGAGTAAACCATTCGGTCCTTCGAGCCTGCACCGCCATTTAATGCGTTCATGGCTGAACATGCTACCTCAGTACCCCATTCCTGCTTTCTCGCCATACCCCTTGATCCCCCTAGTTGTGAGTATTATATCCAACTCCCTTTTGAATATATTTAGCGAACTGGCCTCAACAACCTTCTGTGGTAGAGAATTCCACAGATTCACCACTCTCTGGGTGAAGAAGTTCCTCCTCATCTCAGTCTTAAATGGCTTCCCCTTTATCCTTAGACTGTGACCCCTGGTTTTAGTTTTCCCTAACATTGGAAACATTCTGCCCGCATCTAATTTGTCTAAACCAGTCAGGATTTTAAACGTCTCTATAAGATCCCCCCTCATTCTTCTGAACTCCAGAGGATACAAGTTCAGTTGATCCAATCTTTCTTGATATGTCAGTCTGGCCATCCCAGGAATCAATCTAGTGAACCTTTGTTGCACTCCCTCAATAGCAAGAATGTCCTTCCTCAAGTTAGGAGACCAAAACTGCACACAATACTCCAGGTGTGGCCTCACCAAGGCCCTGTACAACTGTAGCATCACCTCCCTACTCCTGTACTCAAATCCCCTTGCTATGAAGGCCATCATGCCATTTGCTTTCTTGACTGCCTGCTGCACTTGCCTTCCCACCTTCAGTGACTGATGTACCATGACGCCCAGGTCTCGTTGCACCTCCCCTTTCCCTAATCTGCCACCATTCAGGTAATAGTCTGCCTCCCTATTTTTACCACCAAAGTGGATAACCTCACATTTATCCACATTGTACTTCATCTGCCATACATTTGCCCATTCACCCAACCTGTCCAAGTCACTCTGTAGCCTCCTAGCATCCTCCTCATTGTTCACACTGCCTCCCAATTTAGTGTCATCCGCAAATTTGGAGATATTACAATTAATCCCTTCGTCCAAATCATTAATATATAATGTAAACAGCTGGGGCCCCAGCACTGAACCCTGCGGTACCCCGCTGGTCACTGCCTGCCATTCTGAAAAGTACCCATTTACTCCTACTCTTTGTTTCCTGTGTGCCAACCAGTTCTCAATCCACGTCAACACATTACCCCCAATCCCATGTGCTTTAACTTTGCACACCAATCTCTTGTGTGGGACCTTGTCGAAGGCCTTCTGAAAGTCCAAATACACCACATCTACTGGTTCCCCCCGTCCACCCTATTGGAAACATCCTCAAAAAATTCCAGAAGATTTGTCAAGCATGATTTCCCTTTCACAAATCCATGCTGACTTGGACCTATCATGTCGCCACTTTCCAAATGGTCTGTTATGACATCTTTAATAATTGATTCCATCATTTTACCCACCACCGATGTCAGGCTGACCGGTCTATAATTCCCTGCTTTCTCCCTCCCTCCTTTTTTAAAAAGAGGGGTTACATTAGCCACCCTCCACTCCTTCGGAACTGATCCAGAGTCTAAGGAATGTTGGAAAATGATCGTCAATGCATCCACTATTTCCAAGGCCACCTCCTTAAGTACTCTGGGATGCAGACCATCAGGCCCTGGGGATTTATCAGCCTTCAGTCCCATCAATTTCCCCAACACCTTTTCCCGACTGATAAGGATTTCCCTCAGCTCCTCCCTCTTACCAGATCCTTTGATCTCTTTTATTTCCGGAAGGTTGTTTGTGTCCTCCACAGTAAACACCGAACCAAAGTACTTGTTCAATTGATCTGCCATTTCTTTGTTCCCCATTATGACTTCCCCTGTTTCTGACTGCAGGGGACCTACGTTTGTTTTTACTAACCTCTTTCTTTTTACATATTTATAGAAGCTTTTGCAGTCCGTTTTAATGTTCTCCGCAAGCTTCCTTTCATATTTTATTTTCCCTGCCCTAATCAAACCCTTCGTCCTCCTCTGCTGAGTTTTAAAGTTCTCCCAGTCCCCGGGTTTGCTGCTACTTCTGGCCAATTTGTATGCCACTTCCTTGCTTTTAATACTATCCCTGATTTCCCTTGTTAGCCATGGTTGAGCCACCTTCCCTTTTTTATTTTTACGCCAGACAGGGATGTACAATTGATGTAGTTCATCCATGCGATCTCTAAATGTCCGCCATTGCCCTTCCACTGATAACCCCTTAAATATCGCTTGCCAATCTAACCTCGCCAATTCACGCCTCATACCCTCAAAGTTGCCCTTATTTAAGTTCTGGACCATGGTCTCTGAATTAACTGTTTCCTTCTCCATCCTAATGTAGAACTCCACCATACTATGGTCACTCTTCCCCAAGGGGCCTCGCACCACAAGATTGCTGATTAGTCCTTCCTCATTACACAACACCCAGTCCAGGATGGCCTCCCCTCTAGTTGGTTCCTCAACATATTGGTTTAGGAAACCATCCCTTAAACACTCCAGGAAATCCTCCTCCACCGTATTGCTTCCAGTTTGAGTAGCCCAGTCTTCTGTGGTAGAGAATTCCACAGGTTCACCACTCTCTGGGTGAAAAAATTCCTCCTCATCTCAGCCCTAAATGGCTTACCCCTTATCCTTAGACTGTGGCCCCTGGTTCTGGACTCCCCCGCCATCGGGAACATCCTTCCTGCATCTAGTCTGTCTGGTCCTGTTAGAATTTTATAAGTTTCAATGAGATCCCCTCTCATTCTTCTAAACTCTAGCGAATACAAGCCCAATCGACCCAATCTCTCTCCATACGTCATTCCTGCCATCCCAGGTATCAGTCTGGTGAATCTTTGTTGCACTCCCTCCATGGCAAGAACATCCTTCCTCAGATAAGGCGACCAAAACTGCACACAATACTCAAGGTGTGGTCTCATCAAAGCCCTGTACAACTGCAGCAAGACCTCCTTGCTCCTGTACTCGAATCCTCTCGCTATGAAGGCCAACATACCATTTGCCTTCTTAACCGCCTGCTGCACCTGCATGCTTACCTTCAGCGACTGGTGCACAAGGACACCCAGGTCTCATTGATTGTATTAGAACTCGAGACAAAAAGTCTCTTCAGACTAGTATTAGAATAACTGGATAGATACTTAGAATCTGCTTGTGTTTTGATTCTCTGCAGATGTTAGAACATTCTGCACCGTGGCGGTAACCTTGTTTCCAGACTCGCCGTCTGCTGTGTGTGTGCTAGAAAGGTTGTTGACTGTATCTTTGATTTGGCCAACCGAGGCCCAATGCCTATGTTTCTTCCATTATTGCTAATAACCATATTATAATGCTAAGTTAAGATTTTGACTTTGTGTAACAAAGCTGCTGTAAAATGCGTAAGTTAATTAAGTATAACGACATAGAATAGAAGATATCTTTGGGAATTTAGTGATTCATTCCATGGTACAATAGTTGCATGAACATAAATAACTGATAACAAGCAGTTACGAACATCTGATGGCCGAGAATGGCCTGTCTGACTCCAAAATAGGGAGGATAGGGACAAGGGAGATAAGAGAAATTCTGATGGCTAGGCCTTCAAAACGTATAAACAATAAAGCATGTGTAATGATTGTGAAGACCCATCCTGGAGGGAGGATCTTCATCTCGAAGTTGAGACAAAGAACTCGACGTGCCATTGGGCACCTTGGTTTAGGAAGAACCCTTACAGGCTAGATAGCCCTGTCCATATCCTACTTGAGGCCCACCCCTAAAAAGAGAAGAGAAGAAAGATCTAAAGAGCCTTTAACATGGACGGTGAAGGGAAGAGCTGCTTGCGCACATCAGCCGTCAGTCCGATCGGGTCTGGTGCCAGCTGTGTGTCACGGTCGTATATTTTTGCTGTATAACCTAGTGTGTTATATTCTGTCTTAAACTCTGATTAAACACAATGGGGGAAAAATTAGGTCGCGCCCCGTTTGGGGCGCAAATATCGTCTGGACGCAAAAATTAGCGCCTGGCGCTAATTATCGCCACTGACTGGAAACTTCACTTTTACCGCCCCGGGAGGTGAGTGGAGCGCTAAATCAGGCGCTGCACACCTGTCTTAAGGCGCAAAGGCCGAGCAGTGAGGCGCTAACTCAGCGCGCGAGCGCAGCGCAGGTGCTGCCAGTTAGTGAGGGAACACAGACACACTGGCGCCGGCCAGTTCTTAAAGGGGGGGGGCCAACTTGCTCCCCAGCCACACCCTGCTCATTGCAGCCTTGAATCTCGGCCTGGAGAGACCTGTGAATCCATTTTGCTGCCAAGGATGGAGAGGGTGAGAGAACGAGCTCATCGCTTCACCGAGCGGGCCTTGGATGCTCTGGTTGGCGCGGTGGAGCGCAGAAGATCTATACTCTTCCCTGAGAGTGGCAGGAGGCCTTTGCCATGCGAGTACAGAAGAGTGTGGAGGGAGGTGGCTCAGAGCGTCTCCTCCAGGAGCATGGTGCCCAGGACCCATGTTCAATGCCGCAAAAAGTTCAACGACCTCACTCGGGTCGTCAGGGTGAGTGGCTTTTTCTCAATACCTCTCCATCCCTCCATCTCAACCTCACTCTATGGCCAGAGGGTCTTAAAACCCCAATGCACAACACTCATTCAACACCTATGGCCCTTTCATGAAACACACACACACATTCCACACTTTGCATACAGTAAGGGCTATTCACCTATGGGAGGCACATCAGGCAAGACCATGGCTGTATACAGTAAGGGCTATTCACCTATGGGAGGCACATCAGGCAAGACCATGGCTGTATATTTACTCAGATGCTGTCCTTTTTCTTGCAGGCCAAGCTGGCGCATAATAGGAGACAACAGCAACGGACAGGTGGAGGGCGGCCTCAGCTGCAACCCCGCAGCGATCTTGAGGAGCGCGTCCACAGGATTGTGGCAAGCCGGGTGATCGGTCCCGTCGCCACTGGAGACGCCGACCCCGTTCTGGACAGCAATGGTAAGGTCATCACCTTTTTGTCCTCTGTCCTTCCACTTGTCCCTCACAACACCAGCCTTTGACACTTTCAATCCAACTTGCTAACTCGCTGCACTTATTCCTCCCTTACTGCCACCCTGTCCTCACGCTAAAGCCACTCTTGTACCTCCCTGCTTTCAGATGGTGATTCACCAGCTGAGGAGACGGGCCCTGAAGCTGCCAGTGGGAGTGAAGCTGCAGCCGAGGAGGAAGAGGAAGCCGGAGCATCAGTGCCACCCTCTCCCGAGGAAGCCCATGCCCACACTGGGAACACGCCTTCCCTGGAGGGGAGCAAGGGGGAAGGGTCTGATGAGGGTGAAGCTCCAGGACCCAGCGGGCTGCAGCAACGCCATGGGGGTAGGGAAGAACGGGGGCCTTTGCCCAGAGGGAGAGTATGCCAGCGACTCCTACTGCAATGGACGCAGAGGAGGAGCGGCTGATCGCAGAAATGAACACCCAGGCGGTGGGCATGCACACTGAGCTCATGGGTGCAGTGGGAAGGGTGCCCGAATGCATTGAGTCACTGGCAAGGAGTGTGGAGCACTTCGCTGTAGCACAGGCGGATGCCACACTAAAGCTTAGTGCTGCAATTCAGTCACTGACTGCCGTGATCCCATCTCTGACTGCTCTCATGCAGACTCCGATTGAGGCCACGCGAGCACTGACTGCTGCCAACCTCGATGGTTCATTCACATGTCCCCGGGGCTCTCTCCGCGCCGCAGCAGGCCAGCAATCTGTGCTCCAGCAGATTGCTCCGGATGCTGAAGTGCTGCCCCGTGGGAGTGCCAGTGTGTCGGTCGAGCAGGGAGTTGCTGTCCTCTCTCACGATGACAGCATTCCTGCTGCCAACACTGTCACTTCTCCACTGCACTTGCCACCGTCTGTCGGACAGATTGCTGCCGCCCATGCAGAGTTGGTGCAGTCTGCAGCCAGGCCCTCCAGGCCCAGAACTGGTCGAGGCCGTCCTTCAGGGGCATCTGCAGTGTCAGGGTCTGACAATCAGCAGCCTTCCACCAGCCTTGTTGCAGCCACTGAGGTCCCATTACGGAGGAGCAGTAGGGTTAGAAGGGGGGAAGTGCGCAAGGGAAGGAGATCACCCTCGAAGGGCAAAAAGTAGGAGGTGTGACAAAATGCTGGTCATTTTTTTATTAAAGGCCGAGGTTCGTGGTCCAACTTTTGTTTAGTGTTTTGGACATTATCTCCAGGTTGTGAGAACCAGTTATGTTAATGACTTTTTTTGTGTTTATTTCTATGAGTTTGTCATGAGGAAATGACATACACAGAGTTTGTAAAATAAATAAGTTTTTGTATTCAAAATATACATGTTTGGTGTTTGGGATCATTGGTGCCTTGGCCGGCTTAGGGGTTGCATGCTGGGTTCATTGATGTTGTTAGCAATGGCAGAAGCCATTTCCACAGCAGGGGCCCTAGAAGCGGCTTGCTATCAGCTGTTGACGGACGGCCCTTGCCGTTTCACCATTGTGGGCCGCCCTCCCGCCTTGGTGCTGCTGATGATCATCCTCCTCGTCCTCTTCCTCCTCTTCCTCCTCCTCCTCCGGTGGTGCTCCAAGGCCTGGTGGCATTGGCTGGGTCCTGACGATTGCCATGTTATGCAACATGCAGCACACAACTACGAAGTTGGATACTCGCTCAGGCGAGTACTGCAGGGCTCCTCCAGAATGGTCGAGACAGCGGAACCGTTGCTTCAGCACGCCGATTGTGCGCTCAATGATGTTCCTGGTAGCTTGATGGCTCTCGTTGTACCGCAGCTCAGCAGGGGTGTTGGGCATACGGAGCGGTGTCATCAGCCAGGTGCTCAATGGATACCCCTTGTCCCCGAGAAGCCAACCAACTGGCTGATGCGGTGCCTCAAAGTTCTGCCACAGTAGTCTGGCGCAGGATGAAAGCATCGTGGCAGCTGCCAGGATAGTGGGCATTGACGGCGAGTATCAGCTGTCTGTGGTCACAGACCAACTGAACATTCAAGGAATGGAACCCCTTTCTGTTCCGGAATTCCTCGGCATTCTCATGTGGAGCACGCAAAGCCACATGCGTGCAGTCAATGGCGCCCTGCACCATGGGGAAGCCCGCTATCCTCGCAAAGCCCAGAGCGCGGTCGCGCTGCTTGTCTGGGGTCATGGGGAAAGAGATGAACTCTCGTCTCCTTTTAAAGAGGGCATTTGTGACCTGCCGGATGCAGCAATGCACCGCGAACTGGGAGATATTGGCGAGGTCCCCAGCAGCAGCTTGAAATGAGCCAGTAGCATAGAAGTTGAGAGCCACTGTGACCTTCACTGCCACCGACAGAGACGTCCTGGACCTCAGTTGAGGCTGCAGATCTGGCTGCAGCAGGTGGCAGAGCTCAGTGACCACCTCCTTGCTGAATCGCAGCCTTCGCAAACACAGCTCCTCAGACATATGAATGTAGGAGAGCTGTTCACGATATACCCTGGGAGGGTAAGCTCTCCTGTACATACGCCTGTTGGCCCGCCTCCGGCTGGCCATCATTGCCACTCTCTCTCTGCGTCTCTGTGTCTTCCGATTCAGCTGGAGCAGGACGACGCCCCCATTCAGTGCAGCCCCCATAGTCTCTTTGCAAGCAAAGTTATGAAGGACAGCAACCAAAGTACCAGCGAAGTTAGGATCAGTAGGCAAAACTACCTCACAAAGCGTTGACTCAATGCAGAAGTCTCTCTTTCTCTCTCTCCGAATCTCTCTCTCTCTCTCTCTCAGAACGAGTGGTGCAAAAATGTCAACCACAGAAAAAGACAGGAAGAGGCCCCCTTTAAATAGCGAGCCCCACAGCGATTGATAGCGTTCCAGTCTTCCGGTCGTTGGATGCGCCAGGCGGTAAGGCAGGGGGCGCCACTCAATTTCCGCTCCGGGGCGCCAGAAGGGCGTTGCACCATGGAATGATGTCACAATCTGCGCGCGCAGGTGGTCGCGGCGGTAAAGTTTAGCGCCGCCGCACAATGTCTAGTTAAGTTCCCGAGCGGCGCAAACATCGCTGCGCCCGGGCGCTAGCGGCTTTGCGCCCCATTAGCGCCCTCTTAAGGCGCTAACGGGAGGCGCAACCAACTGAATTTTTCCCCCAATATTCCCACCATATTGGCTTGCAGTCAATCCTGATTATTTGAAAGACTAGAGATAAGCTAATACTCTTTGTTTTGTTTTTTTCGCTTCACCAGCTTCGTCCAGGAGCAAAGGTGCCAGTTCTAGTCATCCTGCCACCTCTAAGGTTGGGATCACCGAGCTCAGCACAGACCTAGGGCACTCCTGACCTGTGTGGCTCAGTTCCACAATACACATTACATTGACTAAATGCAACCATCATGATAGCTCCTGGACCATTTTTACATTTTAAAGTCTTGGATACAGAAATATATCACGAGACTGTTGAAAGTGCCCACGGCCAGAATTTAGCAGGTTGTCTTCCCTTGTTGACGGAGGGATTGTCCTTCTGTTTCAAGAAATAGTTCTGCGTATCATCCGTTATGTGTCAGAATTTTCACAGCCACGGTGAATGCCAAGAACGCGATTTGTTTTAGGTTGTACCTGGCATAACCTCAGCTCGTCCGAATCCAAAGGCGGAGAGCTGGACAAAACCCCCTTAATCTTTTTTTAAATAAAATTAGAACGGAGCCGAGAGACCAAATTAGAACTTGCATTAATATACAGCGCTGGTCGCGTCCCCAGGACATCCCAAAGCGCGTCACAGCCAGTGGGTTACTTTTGAAGTGCAGCCACTGTGTATGTAGGCAAACATTTTGGGCACAGCAAGGTTCCACAGACAGCAATGAGCTGTTAGCCTGGTGTTTGGTTAAGGGATGAATGCTGGCCAGAATTCCCTGCTTTTCTTTGAAGAAAGCTACGGGATTTTGTTTTAATATATTAACTTAATCAGGCTGACGGGGGTCTTGATTTAATGCCTCATCAGAAAAACAGCAGGTCCAATAGTGCATCAATTCCCCTATCAGTTACCCTGCTGCCTGAGATTGCTAATTCAGTGCCAACTCATTAATGCAACTGCTTTATTCTCAATTTTTATTTACAATCCTTTCATTTTTCAGAATTTGAGCATGGTATGAGAGGAACTACATTGGGAAATCTAACTGTGCCAAAAATTTAACTCCCATCATGATTTGAATGTTACGCTGTTTGCTGAGTGTAATCTTTAATGAACCCAGGACCGTTGTTTTTTTAATGTAGAGAGAGCAACACAAGACTGGGGTTTGAGCACTTTGATTACCTGTGTGCCAGCATATCATCATAGAATCATAGAAATTTACAGCACAGAAGGAGGCCATTCAGCCCATCTTGTCCGTGCAGGCCGACAAAGAGCTCTCCAGCCTAATCCCACTTCCCAGCTCTTGGTCCGTAGCCCTGTAGGTTACGGCACTTCAAGTGCATATCCAAGTACTTTTTAAATGTGATGAGGGTTTCTGCCTCTACCATCCTTTCAGGCAGTGAGTTCCAGACCCCCACCACCCTCTGGGTGAAAAAAGTTCTCCTCAACTCCACTCTAATCCTTCTACCAATTACTTTAAATCGATGCCCCCCCCCCCCCGGTTATCAATCTTCTGCTAAGAGAAATAGATCCTTCCTATCCACTCTATCTAGGCCCCTCATAATTTTATACACCTCAATTAAGTCTCCCCTCAGCCTCCTCTGTTCCAAAGAAAACAACCCCAGCCTATTCAATCTTTCCTCATTGCTTTCATCAAACACCCTTTTTTTTACCCTTTTGTGTCTCAAACATCTAAGTCGTTGATGATGCATCACCTAAAATTATACACCATAAATGTTTAAACGGGCCAAGGACAGACAACCCAACAACATACAGCTGCCTGTACTGCAGCAGTAATTGGCAGCCTCTATCGAAGGACACGAGGATAGCTGGTGTGGGAAATGGAAATACTGCAGGATATTGTGAGGTCAGTGTTCAGTGATGTTGGGTGGAATAAAGAGAATTTTATCCTGTACCTAAAATACATGACCTGTGTGTGTTTGGTGACTGACTTGCAACACTACCTGCTTAAGGCATGTTCTGCTTTTTGTTCCACTTAATCCAGGTGACCGCTAGAACATAGGTACAATTTTTGCTTGAGTGGTAATTCTACTTGTGGAATGGAATGTGATACGTTTAATGTGCAAATATCGCCCCATCAGAATTAACCTAGTATTTACATCTCTTGCAGTTTTGAAAGCCCACAGTTCCAGGCAGCCTCATGGACAATAAAGCATCTTTACATTTTTTTATGTGCCCTGTGTCAGTATTCCTTCATCGTCGCTGGGTCAAAATCCTGGAACTCCCTCCCTAACAGCACTGTGGGAGCACCTTCACCACACGGACTGCAGCGGTTCAAGAAGGCGGCTCACCACCACCTTCTCAAGGGCAACTAGGGATGGGCAATAAATGTTGGCCTTGCCAGCAGCGCCCACATCCCATGAATGAATTAAAATAAAACTTCCACAGGTTAGATACAAGCCAAGGCTTCATTAACACTGCCCAATAGTGTGCTTCCAACTTGGAACACCGCCTTCTGCACCAGTGTGAAGCTCGGATAGAATTCGAAATATCGCAACATGAAAGTCAGCTGTGCTGCAAAACGGCATATGTCCAGCACACCACCAACGGCCCATTGGCTTCACAACAGAAGCACCTCGATTGAGACCTTATCGTGGCATTTTCTTGAGAAACAGTGGCAACACAGGGAACTAGCTGGAGCAGTGTCAATCTGGAGGAAATAAGATAATGTTGTAAAAATGATACCCCATCAATTACATCTTAAGGGAGGAAAATGAATGTTCCACATCACTATAAAAAAGGAGTACAATGACCAGCACACGTTAGAAAACTTGGTAATTCCCCATTCAGATATTTCCACCCAAACCATCACTTTGGGCTGTGTAAGTCGGTGCCAACTTGTTTGCCAAGTTACTGGTTTGTACTCTGAACTTGCTTGCCTGTGACCTGGACTGCAGTGTTCCAGTAGTCGGACATCACTTTGTTTTTTAGTCGTTTATGGGATGTGGGCATCGCTGGCAAGGCCAGCATTTATTGCCCTTGAGAAGATGGTGGTGAGCCACCTTCCTGAACCGCTGCAGTCCGTGCGGTGAAGGTACTCCCACAGTGCTGTTAGGGAGGGAGTTCCGGGATTTTGACCCAGCGACGATGAAGGATCGGCGATATACTTCTAAGTCAGGATGGTGTATGACTTGGAGGGGAACTTGCAGGTGATGGTGTTCCCATGCATCTGCTGCCCTTGTCCTTCTAGGTGGAAGAGGTCGCGAGTTTGGGAGGTGCTGCCGAAGAAGCCTTGGCGAGTTGCTGCAGTTCATCTTGTAGATAGTACACATTGCAGCCACGGTACGCTGTTGGTGGAGGGAGTGAATGTTTAAGGTGGTAAATGGGGTGCCAATCAAGTGGGCTGCTTTGTCCTGGATGGTGTCGAGCTTCTTGTGTTGTTGGAGCTGCACTCATCCAGGCAAGTGGAGAGTATTCTATCACACTCCTGACTTGTGCCTTGTAGATGGTGGAAAGGCTTTGGGGAGTCAGGAGGTGAGACACTCGCCGCAGAATACCCAGCCTCTGACCTGCTCTTGTTGCCACAGTATTTATGTGGCTGGTCCAGTTAAGTTTCTGGTCAATGGTGACCCCCCAGGATGTTGATGGTGGGGGATTCAGCGATGGTAATGCCATTGAATGTCAAGGGTTAGACTCTCGCTTGTTGGAGATAGTCATTGCCTGGCATTTCTGTGGCGTGAATGTTACCTGCCACTTATCAGCCCAAGCCTGAACGTCGTCCAGGTCTTGTTGCATGCGGGCATGGACTAGTTCATTATCTGAGGAGGTGTGAATGGCACTGAACACTGTGCAGTGATCAGCGAACATCCCCATTTCTATCTTATGTTGGAGGGAAGGTCATTGATGATGCAGCTGAAGATGGTTGGGCCTAGGACACTGCCCTGAGGAACTCCTGCAGCGATGTCCTGGGGCTGTGATGATTGACCTTCAACCATCTTCCTTTGTGCTAGGTATGACTCCAGCCAGTGGAGCGTTTTCCCCCCGATTCCCATTGACTTCAGTTTTACTAGGGCTCCTTGATGCCACACTTGGTCAAATGTTGCCTTGATGTCCAGGGCAGTCACTCTCACCTCACCTCTGGAATTCAGCTCCTTTGTCCATGTTTGGACCAAGGCTGTAATGAGGTCGGGAGCCGAGTGGTCTTGGTGGAACCCAAACTGGGCATCAGTGAGCAGGTTATTGGTGAGTAAGTGCCGCTTGATAGCACTGTCGATGACACCTTCCATCACTTTGCTGATGATTGAGAGTAGACTGATGGGGCGGTAATTGGCCGGGTTGGATTCGTCCTGCTTTTTGTGGACAGGACATACCTGGGAAGTTTTCCACATTGTCGGATAGATGCCAGTGTTGTAGCTGTACTGGAACAGCTTGGCTAGAGGCGCGGCTAGTTCTGGAGCACAGGTCTTCAGCACGATAGCCGGGATGTTATCGGGGCCCATAGCCTCTGCTGTATCCAGTGCGTTCAGCCGTTTCTTGATATCACGTGGACTGAATCAAATTGGCTGAAGACTGGCTTCTCTGATGGTGGGGACCTCAGGAGCAGGCCGATATGGATCATCCACTCGGCACTTCTGACTGAAGATGATTGCAAACGCATCAACCTTGACTTTTGCACTCACGTGCTGGGCTCCACCATCATTGAGGATGGGAATATTCATGGAGCCTCCTGCTCCCGTTAGTTGTTCAATGGTCCACCACCATTCACGACTGGATGTGGCAGGACTGCAGAGCTTTGATCTGATCCGTTGATTGTGGGATCGCTTAGTCCTGTCTATCGCATGCTGCTTCCGCTTTTTAGCATGCATGTAGTCCTGTGTTGCAGCTTCTCCAGGTTGGCACCTCATTTTTAGGTACGCCTGGTGCTGCTCCTGGCATGCTCTTCTACACTCCTTATTGAACGAGGTTTGGTCCCTGGCTTGGTGGTAATGGTAGAGTGAGGGATATGCCGGGCCATGAGGTTACAGATTGGGGTGGAATACAATTCTGCTGCTGCTGCTGGCCCACAGTGCCTCATGGATGCCCAGTTTTGAGCTGCTAGATCTGTTCTGAATCTATCCCATTCAGCACGGTGGTAGTGCCACACAACATGATGGAGGGTGTCCTCAGCGTGAAGATGGGACTTCGTCTCCACAATGACTGTGCGGTGGTCACTGCTACCAATACTGTCATGGACAGATACATCTGCGACAGGTAGATTGGTGAGGATGAGGTCAAGTAGGTTTTTCCCTTGTTCTCTCACCACCTGTCGCAGGCCCAGACTGGCAGCTATGTCCTTCAGGACTCGGCCAGTAGTGGTGCTACCGAGCCACTCTTGGTGGCGGACATTGAAGTCCCCCACCCAGAGTACATTCTGTGCCCTTGCTACCCTCTGTGCTTCTTCCAAGTGGTGTTCAACGTGGAGGAGGACTGATTCATCAGCTGAGGGAGGGCGGTAGGTGGTAATCAGCAGGAGGTTTCCTTGCCCATGCTTGACCTGAAGCCATGAGACTTCATGGGGTCCGGAGTCAATGTTGAGGACTCCCAGGGCCACTCCTTCCCGACTGTATACCACTGTGCTGCCACCCCTGATGGGTCTGTCCTGCCGGTGGGACAGGACATACCCAGGGATGGTGATGGAGGAGTTCGGGACATTGGCTGAAAGGTATGATTCTGTGAGTATGACTGTCAGGCTGTTGCTTGACTAGTCTGTGGGACAGCTCTCCCAATTTTGGCACAAGTCCCCAGATGTTGGTGAGGAGGACTTTGCAGGGTTGATTGGGCTGGGTGTGCCGTAGCCGGTGCTGAGGTTGATGCCGGGTGGTCCGTCCGGTTTCATTTATATTATTTTGTTTCGTAGCGGTTTGTTACAACTGAGTGGCTTGCTAGGCCATTTCAGAGGGCAGTTAAGGGTCAACCACATTGCTGTGGGTCTGGAGTCACATAGGCCAGACCAGGTAAGTACGGCAGATTTCTTTCCCTAAAGGACATTAGTGAACCAGATGTGTTTTTACGACAATCCGATTGTTTAATATTTACCATTACTGATACTAGTAATTATTCCAGATTAATTTAAATTCCCCAGCTGCCGTGGAGGGATTTGAACTCATGTCGCTGGATCATTAGTTAAGGACTCTGGATTTCTAGCCCAGTGACATTACCACTACGCTACCGTTCCCTTTCTCAACAGATCTGAGGAGCATTAAAAACGGTGGCAGGCATTACTCTGGACTGGCATCAGATTGTGCTTCTCCATTTTCACACAAACCATCCATGTGTGTGTGTCTGAGTTAGACTGCCATGTTGGTGTTTTGTACTGTTACCTTGCATATGAACCGAGACTGCCCCAAACTCATTTCACCACTGACCCTTAAAATAGGAAGAGGTTTGGTCATAAAATTGTAGCAAAAAAACACTGATCCCAACAAGCCAATCCACTTTTTTTTTCTTCTTCTGACCAATGTTCTCTTGTCCTCAAGATCTTTTATTTCTTGCTCAAGTATACCTTGTTGCGTTCCAGTACCAAACCCAATTAACCACAGCGGGTTTCATCCAATATTGTCCTTGACCAAGTTCTCTTCTAATTGAAGAGTGTTGAGGCCAGTTGAACTGTCACACAGACAGAGATCAGTTACTCCAAGTAAAATACTGTGGAAATCTGAAATAAAAACCGAAGTGCTGGAAATACTCAGCCGGTCAGGCAGCATCTGTGGAGAGAGAAACAGAGTTAACGTTTCAGATTGGCGACCCTTCGTCAGAACTGGAAAAAGTTAGAGATGTAACAGGTTTTAAGCAAGTGCAGAGGCAGGGAAAGTGGGGAGGGGAGGAAAGAGCGAAAGGGAAGATCTGCGATAGGATGGAGGGCAGGAGAGATTAAATAGCAAAAGGGATGATGGTGCGAGGCAAAAGGAGATGGTAATGGGACAAGTTAAGAAACAAAAGATGGGTCTAGAAGCGGTGTAAATGGGAATAGCAGAATCATCAGCAGCTGCCATGTGGTTATAGTTTCTAAGGTCTCTGTTGTGTAGCGGGGAGTGCTAGCAAACAAGGGCCCTTGAGTATATCATTTAATTGTAGTGTAATTAGTGGTATTGATTTGATTTAATTTAATTTAAATTAATTAAAGGGTAAGTCATGGCAGCACAGCTCAGCCCCGTGGCATGCTCCTCCTGCACTATCTGGGAAATTAGGGACACTTCCTGTGTCCCTGACGACCATGTGTGCGGGAAGTGTATCCAGCTGCAGCGACTGGCAGACCGCATTGCGGTGCTGGAGCTGTGAATGGATACATACTGGAGCATTTGCAATGCTGAGGACATCGTGGATAGCACGTTTAATGAATTGGTCACACCGCAGGTAAAGGCTGCACAGGCAGGAAGGGAATGGGTGACCACCAGGCAGAGTAGTAGGTGCAGGCAGGTAGTGCAAGGGTCCCCTGTGGCCATCCCCCTCTCAAACAGATATACCACTTTGGATACTGTTGAGGGGGAAGGCAGCAGCAGCCAACTTCCTGGCACCATGGGTGGTTCTGCTGCACAAGACGGGAGGAAAAAGAGTGGGAGAGCTATAGTGATAGGGGATTCTATTGTAAGGGGAATAGATAGGCGTTTCTGCGGCCGCAAACGAGACTCCAGGATGGTATGTTGCCTCCCTGGTGCAAGGGTCAAGGATGTCTCTGGGTGGCTGCAGGGCATTCTGGAGGAGGAGGGTGAACAGCCAGTTGTTGTGGTGCATATACGTACCAACGATATAGGTAAAAAACAGGATGAGGTCCTAAAAGCTCAATATAGGGAGTTAGGAGGTAAATTTAAAAAATAGGACCTCAAAGGTAGTAATCTCAGGATTGCTACCAGTGCCACGTGCTAGTCAGAGTAGAAATAGAAGGTTATTTCAGATGAATACGTGGCTAGAGGAATGGTGCAAGGGGGAGGGATTCAAATTCCTGGGACATTGGAACCGGTTCTGGGGGAGGTGGGTCCAGTACAAACTGGACGGTTTGCACCTGGGCAGGACCGGGACCGATGTCCTAGGGGGAGTGTTTGTTAGTGCTGTTGGGGAGGGTTTAAACTAAAATGGCAGGGGGTTGATAACCTGTGCAGGGAGACAGAGGAAAGGGAAGCAAGGATAGAAACAAAAGACAGGAAGGAGAAAAGCAAAAGTGGAAGGCAGAGAAATCAAGGGTGTAAATCAAACAGGGCTACAGTAAATAATAATTCAAAAAGGACAAAGAGTATTAAAAAAAACAAGCCTGAAGGCTTTGTGTCTTAATGCGAGGAGCATTCGTAATAAGGTGGATGAATTAGCTGTGCAAATAGATGTAAATGGATACGATATAATTGGGATTATGGAGACATGGCTCCAGGGTGACCAAGGCTGGGAATTCAACATCCAGGGGTATTCAATATTCAGGAAGGACAGACAAAAAGGAAAAGGAGGTGGGGTAGCATTGCTGTTTAAAGAGGAGATTAACACAATAGTAAGGAAGGATATTGGCTCTGATGATGTGGAATCTGTATGGGTAGAGCTGAGAAACACCAAGGGGCAGAAAACGTTAGTGGGAATTGTATACAGACCCCCAAACAGTAATGCTGAGGTTGGGGATGGTATTAAATGGGAAATTAGAGACACGTGCAATAAGGGCACAGCAGTTATCATGGGTGACTTTAATCTACATATAGATTGGGCTAACCAAATTAGTAACAATACTGTGGAGGAGGAATTCCTAGAGTGTATACGGGATGGTTTCCTGGACCAATATGTTGAGGAACCAACTAGAGATCAGGCCATCTTAGACTGGGTATTATGTAATGAGAAAGGATTAATTAGCAATCTTGTTGTGCGAGGCTCCTTGGGGAGGAGCGATCATAATATGATAGAATTCTTCATTAAGATGGAGAGTGAAGTAGTTGACTCAGAGACTAGGGTCCTGAATTTAAATAAAGGAAACTGCGATGGTATGAGGTGCGACTTGGCTAGGATGGATTGGGGAGCATTACTTAAAGGGTTGACGGTGGATAGGCAATGGCAAACATTTAAAGATCGCATGGATGAACTACAGAATTTGTTCATCCCTGTTTGGCATAAAAATAAAACAAAAAAGGTGACTCAACCGTGGCTAACAAGGGAAATTAGGGATAGCATAAGATCAAAGGAGAGGACATATAAATTGGCCAGAAAAAGCAGCAAACCTGAGGATTGGGAACAGTTTAAGATTCAGCAAAGGAGGACAAAGGGATTAATTAAGAGGGGAAAAATAGAAAATGAGAGTAAGCTTGCAGGGAACATAAAAACTGACTGTAAACGCTTCTATAGATATGTGAAGAGAAAAAGATTGATGAAGTCAAGCGTAGGTCCCTTGCAGTCAGAATCAGGGGAATTTATAATGGGGAACAAAGAAATGGCAGACCAATTAAATACATACTTTGGTTCTATCTTCACAAAGGAGGACACAAATAACCTCCCAGAGATGTCGGGGAACATAGGGTCTAATGAGAGAGAGGAATTGAATGAAATCAGTATTTGTAGGGAAATGGTGTTAGGGAAATTGACGGGATTGAAGGCCGATAAATCCCCAGGGCCTGATAATCTACATCCTAGGGTACCTAAGGAAGTGGCTCTAGAAATAGTAGATGCATTGCTGGTCATCTTCCAAAATTCTATAGACTCTGGAACAGTTCCCATGGATTAGAGGGTAGCTAATGTAACCCCACTATTTAAAAAAGGTGGTAGAGAGAAAACAGGTAATTATAGACCGGTAAGCCTGACATCAGTAGTGGGGGAAATGCTAGAGTCCATTATAAAAGATGTAATAGCAGAGCACTTGGAAAACAGTGACAGGATCGGACAAAGTCAACATGGATTTACAAAAGGTAAATCATGCTTGACTAATCTACTGGAATTTTTTGAGGATGTAACTGGTAGAATAGATAAGGGAAAACCAGTGGATGTGGTGTATTTGGACTTTCAGAAGGCTTTCGATAAGGTCCCGCATAAGAGATTAGCGTGCAAAGTTAGAGCACATGGGATTGGGGGTAAGGTACTGACTTGGATAGAGATCTGGTTGTCAGACAGGAAGCAAAGAGTTGGAATAAACGGGTCTTTTTCCGAGTGGCAGGCAGTGACTAGTGGGGTACCACAGGGATCGGTGCTAGGACCCCAGCTATTCACAATATATATTCATGATCTAGACGAGGGAACTAGATGCAATATCTCTAAGTTTGCAGACGACACAAAGCTGGGTGGGCGTGTGTGCTGTGAGGAGAATGCAGAGAAACTCCAGTATGATTTGGACAGGTCGGGTGATTGGGCAGATGCATGGCAGATGCAGTATAATGTGGATAAATGCGAGGTTATCCACTTTGGTGGCAAAAACAGGAAGACAGATTATTATCTGAATGGCAATAGATTGGGAAAAGGGGAAGTGCAACGAGACCTGGGTGTCCTTGTGCACCAGTCGCTGAAGGTAAGCATGCAGGTGCAGCAGGCAGTTAAGAAGGCAAATGGTATGTTGGCTTTCATAGCGAGAGGATTCGAGTACAGGAGCAAAGATGTCTTGCTGCAGTTGTACAGGGCCTTGGTGAGACCACACCTTGAGTATTGTGTGCAGTTTTGGTCGCCTTATCTGAGGAAGGATGTTCTTGACCTGGAGGGAGTGCAGCGAAGATTCACCAGACTGATATCTGGGATGGCAGGAATGCTGTATGAAGAGAGATTGGGTTGATTAGGCTTATATTCGCTAGAGTTTCGAAGAATGAGAGGGGATCTCATTGAAACTTATAAAATTCTAACAGGACTAGACAGACTAGATGCAGGAAGGATGTTCCCGATGGCGGGGGAGTCCAGAACCAGGGGTCACAGTCCAAGGATAAGCCATTTAGGACAGAGATGAGGAGGAATTTCTTCACCCAGAGAGTGGTGAACCTGTGGAATTCTCTACCACAGAAGGCAGTTGAGGCCAATTCATTAAATATATTCAAGAAGGAGTTAGATATATTTCTTAAGGCTAAGGGGATCAAGGGATATGGGGAGAAAGCAAGGACAGGGATACTGAATTTGGATGATCAGCCATGATCTCATTAAATGGCGGAACAGGCTCGAGGGGCCGAATGGCCTACTCCTGCTCCTATCTTCTATGTTTCTATGTCATGTGAAAAAATAGGGGCCGAGGTTATGATCTGAAATTGTTGAACTCGATGTTGAGTCCAGAAGGCTGTAAAATGCCTAATCGAAAGATGAGGTGCTGTTCCTCGAGCTTACGTTGAGCTTCGTTGGAACAGTGTAAGAGGCCGAGGATGGAGAGGTCAGAGTGGGAGTGGAGCGGGGAATTAAAGTGACAGGCGACCAGAAGCTCGGGGTCACCCTTACGGACTGAATGGAGGTATTCTGCAAAGCAGTCGCCCAATCTGCGTTTCGTCTCCCCAGTGTAGAGGAGATCGCATCATGAGCAGCAAATACAGTATACTAAATTGCAAGAAGTACAAGTAAATCACTGTTTCACCTGGAAGGAGTGTTTGGGGCCCTGGACAGTGGGAAGGGAGGATGTTAAAGGGCAGGTGTTGCATTTCCTGGGCATGCACGTGAAGGTGCCGTGGGAAGGGGTGTTGGGGGTGATTGAGTGGATCAGGGGAGTGGATCAGGGTATCGCGGAGGGAACTGTCCCTTTGGAATGCTGAAAGGGGAGGTGAGGGGAAGATGTGTTTGGTGGTGGATGTGGCGGAAATGGCGCAGGCTGATCCATTAAATGTGGAGGCTGGTGGGGTGAAAGGTGAGGACAAGGTGAACCCTATCGTGGTTCTGGGTGAGAGCAGAAGTGTGGGAAATGGAATGGACACAATCAAGGGCTATGTTAACCACGGTAGAGGGGAATCCTCGGTTGAGGAAAAAGGAAGACATGTCGGAAGCACTGGTATCGAAGGTGGCATCATCAGAAAAAAGAAAGACTTGCATTTCTATAGCGCCTTTAACGACCACTGGACATCTCCAAGCGCTTTACAGCCAATGAAGTACTTTTGAAGTGTAGTCACTGTTGTAATGAACAGATGAGACCGAGAAACTGGGAGAATGGAATACAGTCCTTACAGGAAGCGGGGTGGGAGGATGTGTAGTCCAAGTAGGTGTGGGAGTCAGTGGGCTTATAGTGAATGTTTGTCGATAGCCTGGGAGACAGAAGTCGAGGAAGGGAAGAGTCGGAGATTGACCATGTGAAAGTGAGGGAAGGGTGAAAATTGGAAGCAAAGTGAATGAAATTTTCTAGTTCAGGGCGAGAGCAGGAAACGGCACCAATACAGTCATTAATGTACCGGAAAAAGAGGTGAGGGAGGGGACCTGAGTAGGACTGGAACAAAGAACGTTCCACATATCCCACGAAAAGGCAGGCATAGTTAGGACCCATGAGGGTTCCCATGGCAACACCTTTAATTCGGAGGAAGTGAGTGGAGTCAAAGGAGAAGTTGTTCAATGTGAGAACAAGTTCAGCCAGGCGGAGGAGGGTGGTGGTGGATGGGGACTGGTTGGGCCTCAGTTAATCCAACACGGACTAGAAACTGAATGTGGGACCTTCCTGGTCTGTAATTCAGCCACTTACTGCCATCAGGAAGCCTAGTCGGTGTGATTTTTTTTTTTGTGATGAGTCACACCTACCCACATTCTCAGCACATCCCTCAGGATCTTCTCTACCCTGAAGTGTATCTAATTGTCTCTTGAACCAATTTATACTGTCTGCTTGTACCGTCATAACTCATAAGTAAGGAGTGTGATGGAATACTCTCCACTTGCCTGGATGAGTGCAGCTTCAACACTCAAGAAGCTCGACACCATCCAGGACAAAGCAGCCCGCTTGATTGGCATCCCATCCACCACCTTAAACATTCACTCCCTCCACCACCAGCGTACCGTGGCTGCAGTGTGTACCATCTACAAGATGAACTGCAGCAACTCGCCAAGGCTTCTTTGGCAGCTCCTCCCAAACCCGCGACCTCTACCACCTAGAAGGACAAAGGCAGCAGGTGCACGGGAACACCATCACCTGCAAGTTCCCCACCAAGTCACACACCATCCTGACTTAGAAGTATATTGCTGATCCTTCACCGTCGCTGGGTCAAAATCCTGGAACTCCCTCCCTAACAGCACTGTGGGAGTACCTTCACCACACGGACTGCAGCAGTTCAAGAAGGCGGCTCACCACCACCTTCTCAAGGGCAATTAGGGATGGGCAATAAATGCTTGCCTTGACAGCGATGCCCACCTCCCAGGAACGAATAAAAAAAACCTCTAGTACCGCCGCATACGCTCTGCTGGGACCCAGGCACCGGCGAGAATCTAGTAGATGTTTTGAGAGCTACAGTCACCCTTAGTCTCTGGCCATAGAATATTATGGCCACTGAAAATCTCAGGGTGGTTATAGGTAAGAACATCCACACTTCCAAAGTGATCCTTCTCTGTGAATCTTCACTCAGGTGGTTTCAGCTGTCCTGGGCAAAGCAGTGGGGGTGTTTATAATGTGTTAGGTTTTTAGAAGTCCCACACAGCCCCGTCTACAACCCGGGCCACTGATGTAAATGTTTCCTCTTCTTTCCTCCTTCAACCTCTCTTCAACCTCTTGGGTTTTACAAACAAACAGGAGAAAATCCTCAGAGTTAAAGGCAAAGTGAAAGGCAAGTTCCAGTGCAACTACACCCAACTCTTACTGCACCACACTCTTTTACATCGAATTACATCGAATGCACAGCACAGGAATAGGCCATTCGACCCAACGAGCTCTACATGAGCCTCCTCCCACTCGACTTCATCTCACCCTATCAGCATAATCTTCTATTCCTTTCTCCCACATGTACTTATCCAGCTTGTCCTTAAATGCATCTATGCTAGTCTCCTCGACTATTCCCTGTGGTAGCAGGTTCCACATTCTCACCACTCTCTGGGTAAAGAGGTTTCTCCTGCATTCCTTTTTGGATTTAATTAGTGACTATCTTATATTTAAGACCCCTAGTTTTTGTCTTCCCCACAAGTGGAAATATCTTCTCTAGGTTTACCCTATCAAACCCCTTTCATAATTTTAAGGCTCTCCATTATATTACTCCTCAACCTTCAGTTTTCTGGAGAAAAGAGCCCCAGCCTGATCAACCTTTCCTGATAAGTATATCCACTCAGTTCTGATATCATCCTTGTGAGTGAATTTTGCACCTTCTCCAGTGCCTCTATCCTTTCCATAATATGGACACCAGAACTGTGCACAGCACACTAAAGTTTGGTCTCACCAAGGTTCGATACAATTTTAACATAACTTCTCTGCTTTTCAATTCTATGGCTGCGATTTTGCCAGCGCTCCGAGGGCGGGTTTGGAGGCAGGTCAGGAGTTAAATCCAAGATGATTGACGGCGGGCTGTCGAACCCGCCTCCACACGACTTTCCAAAGTGTCGGGTCTGCGGCTCCTGATCAGACCCGACATCAAGCGGCGGGAGAGCAGTTAAGGTTTAACAGCTTGTTAACTACCTGTTTAATGCTATTTTGAGAGGGCTTTTCAATTTTGCAACATTTTCAGCATGTTCCACGGCGTTCTAGAAACACGCCAGCTGATTGTGTCGGGTGTTCCAACTAGCTGAATAGTTCACAACTAAAAGTTCTTTTTATTCATTTATGGGATGTGGGCATTGCTGGCAAGGCCAGCATTTATTGCCCATCCCTAAGTGCCCTTGAGAAGGTGGTGGTGAGTTCCAGGATTTTGACCCAGCGACGATGAAGGATCGGCGATATACTTCTAAGTCAGGATGATGTGTGACTTGGAGGGGAACTTGAAGGTGGTGGTGTTCCCATGCGCCTGCTGCCCTTGTCCTTCTAGGTGGAAGAGTTCGCAGGTTTGGGAGGTGCTGCCGAAGAAGCCTTGGCGAGTTGCTGCAGTGCATCTTGTAGATGGTACACACTGCAGCCACGGTACGCTGGTGGTGGAGAGAGTGAATGTTTAAAGTGGTGGATGGGGTGCCAATCAAGCGGGCTGCTTTGTCCTGGATGGTGTTGAGCTTCTTGAGTGTTGTTGGAGCTGCACTCATCCAGGCAAGTGGAGAGTATTCCATCACACTCCTGACTTGTGCCTTGTTGATGGTGGAAAGGCTTTGAGGAGTCAGGAGGTGAGACACACGCCACAGAATACCTAGCCTCTGACCTGCTCTTGTTGCCAGAGTATTTATGTGGCTGGTCCAGTTAAGTTTCTGTCGAATGGTAACCCCCAGGATGCTGATGGTGGGGGATTCGGTGATGGTAATGTTGTTGAATGTCAAGGGGAGGTGGTTAGACTCTTGCTTGTTGGAGATAGTCATTGCCTGGGGATGCCCAGTTTGGGTTCCGCTAAGACCACTCGGCTCCCGACCTTATTACAGCCTTGGTCCAAACATGGACAAAGGAGCTGAATTCCAGAGGTGAGGTGAGAGTTACTGCCCTTGACATCAAGGCAGCATTTGACCGAGTGTGGCATCAAGGAGCCCTAGTAAAACTGAAGTCATGGGAATCACGGGGAAAACGCTCCACTGGCTGGAGTCATACCTAGCACAAAGGAAGATGGTTGTGGTGGTTGAAGGTCAATCATCACAGACCCAGGACATCGCTGCAGGAATTCCTCACTTTGCTGATGATTGAGAGTAGACTGATGGGGCGGTAATTGACCGGGTTGGATTTGTCTTGTGGACAGGACATACCTGGGCAGTTTTCCACATTGTTAGATAGATGCCAATGTTGTAGCTGTACTGGAACAGCATAAAAGCTAACCTGCCACATCAGTTCAATTTCAAAAGACAGAACTTTCTGATTGCAGGATTTGAAAGACATTTTTCAGGTGTATTGAGGTTGTAAGTGTGTGTTGTGAGATCTATATACACTGTGACCTCCTTGGAATAACCTCTCTCCACTTTGACTGAACGCTTATAACATTTCATCCTCAAGTGACATTTTCACCCACAGAATGGTAACCAATTATACTCTCATCATGGTCCTCCGATTCGGAGGACGAGCAGCAGCAGAACCAGCAGCACAAACAACAAAAGCGCCAACCTTCTTCTGAGCCACTTGATGCTGCGCAGGGCAGAAGGGCATCAGCGCAGGGCTGCACCGCGTCACAGGAGATACCCCCAACACAGGGTTTACAGGCAGAGGATGAGCTTCCTCAACATGACTGAGCAGCAGTGCCAAAGGAGGCTGAGACTTTTTCGAGAGGTGGTCACAGACATCTGCACAATGCTGCACCAAGACCTGCAGCCCAGAGGAGCAGGTGGACACTCCTTACCAGTGGCTGTCAAAGTCACCACCGCCCTCAACTTCTTTGCATCAGGGTCCTTCCAGGGATCATCTGCAGACATCAGCGGCATCTCCCAGTCGGCTGCACACCTTGCATCACGCAGGTTACCGATGCCCTGTTTGGCAAGTCGACCAATTACATCCACTTCTCAACGGATGAAGCAAGTGTAACCGTGCGGGCGGTTGGGTTTGCCAATATGGCAGGCTTCCCAAGGATGCAGGGCATCATCGACTGCACACATGTGGCCATCAGGGCAACCCATCACAACCCAGCTGTATTTGTGAACTGCAAGGGCTTCGATTCCCTTACCGTGCAGCTGGTGTGTAACCACAGGAAGAACATTCTGCATGTTTGCGCCAAGTTCCCTGGCAGCTGCCATGACTTGTACATCCTGCAGCAGTCTACTGTGCCTCAGTTCTTCAATCCGCCAACCCAACTTTCCGGAGACAAGGGCTATCCCCTGAAGATGTGGCTAATGACACCGATGAGGAGGCCATCAAACAAAGCTGAGGAGCGCTACATTGAGAGCCATATTTCCAGCAGAAGCATCATAGAGCAAACCATAAGATTGCTCAAAACGCGCTTCAGATGCCCCGACAGATCTGGTGGAGCCCTACAGTACACACCAGCCAGGGTGTCCAGAATCATCGCGGCCTGCTGTGCCCTGGACACCTCCCCTTGACATTCAATGGCATTACCATCGCCGAATCCCCCACTATCAACATCCTGGGGGTCACCATTAACCAGAAACTTAACTGGACCAGCCACATAAATACTGTGGCAACAAGAGCAGGTCAGAGGCTGGGTATTCTGCGGCGAGTGTCTCGCCTCCTGACTCTCCAAAGCCTTTCCACCATCTACAAGGCACAAGTAAGGAGTGTGATGGAATACTCTCCACTTGCCTGGATGAGTGCAGCTCCAGCAACACTCAAGAAGCTCGACACCATCCAGGACAAAGCAGCCCGCTTGATTGGCACCCCATCCACCACCTTAAACATTCACTCCCTCCACCACCAGCATACCGTGGCTGCAGTGTGTACCATCTACAAGATGCACTGCAGCACCTCCCAAACCCGCGACCTCTTCCACCTAGAAGGACAAGATAAGCAGGCACATGGGAACACCACCACCTCCAAGTTCCCCTCCAAGTCACACACCATCCTGACTTAGAAGTATATCGCCGATCCTTCATCGTCGCTGGTTCAAAATCCTGGAACTCCCTAACAGCACTGTGGGAGCACCTCCACCACATGGACTGCAGCGGTTCAAGAAGGTGGCACACCACCACCTTCTCAAGGGCAACTAGGGATGGGCAATAAATGCTGGAGTTGCCAGCGACGCCCTGATCCCATAAATGAATAAAATAAAAAAATCGCACTACAGCGTGGCTTACCGCTGCCTGAGGAATAAGGGGCTCAGCGCACAGCCTCCTCAGAGGAGGAGGAAGAGCCGAATGAGGCTGCAGATGAAGAACTCCTGGTGGAGGCGGCTGTCCCAGTGCTACCAGCACACGACCTCATTGCTGACCGTGAGGCAAGGGATGGACTAATCCATGCCAGATTTGCGTAACTTTACGCTGCACATACATGTGGCTGGCACATGCACATGAGGGTTGGCAGGACCTCCATTCCACACTATACAGCATCTGAACAATGAACTGTGCATTCCTATCACTCTCCCCACCATCACTGCTGAACAAGCAGACCTGCGGGAGGAACGGAGTCGGAGACCAGGGATAAAGGCAGCGTGAAGCAGAAACCTGGGAGACTGAGTGAGCGGACTACCTGTGAGGGAGACAGTCGGCAAGCGACACAACGAAGGAGTGACTTCAGAATTCAAAGGTGTCGCTGGCACAAGGGAGCTGAGGTGAGTATCAGGTGAGTATTTGTGGTAAGTTTTTTTGTTCTGTTTGAGTATATTTCTGCTAAGTAGATCATAGCCTACCTAATAGAGGGAAGTGCTAAATAACAACAGAAAACGCTGGAAAAACTCAGCAGGCCAGGCAGCATCCGTAGAGAGAGAAAGAGAGTTAACGTTTCAGGTCAAAGACCTTTCATCAGAAATGGAAAAAAGCAGGAAATGGAATAGATTTTAAAGCAGGTTTAGGGGTGGGGAAATGGGGGAGGGGATGAAAGAACAAAAGGGAAGGTCAGTGATAGGATAGAAAGCAGGAGAGATTGAGAGACATTGAGAGATATTCAAGACAAGAGGAGGTGGTAATGTCAGAAAATGCTGGAAAAACTCAGCAGGCCAGGCAGCATCCGTGGAGAGAGAAACGCTCTCTCTTTCTCTCTCCACGGATGCTGCCTGGCCTGCTGAGTTTTTCCAGCATTTTCTGACATTACCACCTCCTCTTGTCTTGAATATCTCTCAATGTCTCTCAATCTCTCCTGCTTTCTATCCTATCACTGACCTTCCCTTTTGTTCTTTCATCCCCTCCCCCATTTCCCCACCCCTAAACCTGCTTTAAAATCTATTCCATTTCCTGCTTTTTTCCATTTCTGATGAAAGGTCTTTGACCTGAAACGTTAACTCTCTTTCTCTCTCTACGGATGCTGCCTGGCCTGCTGAGTTTTTCCAGCGTTTTCTGTTGTTATTTCGGATTTCCAGCATCTGCAGTATTTTGCTATCGTATTAGAGGGAAGTGCTGCTTGGTGGGTAGCTGTTGAGTGTTTCTTGTTAAGTTTATTTCTACTAGATTACCTCCATAGTCTGATAAATAGAGGCATGGCAGGGTAGCTCAGTCCCGTGATTTGCACATCCTGTGCCATGTGGGATATCCTGGACGCTTCTTGTGGCCTGGACGACCACGTGTGCGGGAAGTGTCGCCAACTGCAGCAACTCGAGCTCCGGGTTTTGGAGCTTGAGCGGCAGCTGGAGTCACTGCAGTGCAGCCACGAGGCTGAGAAATACTTGGAAAGCACATTTCTAGAAGTGGTCACCCTGCAGCCTCAGAATGTGCAGGCAGAAAGGGAATGGATGACCACCAGACAGAGAAGAAGGACCAGGCAGGTAGGGCAGGAATCCCCAGAGTGCATCTCGCTCGCTAACCGGTTCACCGTTCTGGAAACTGGTGGGGGTGATGGCTCCTCTGGGGAGAGCAGCCAGAGCCAAGGCCATGGCACCATGGGTGGATCAGCTGCACGGGGGGGAGGAAGAAGAGTGGAAGAGCAATAGTGATAGGGGATTCATTGGTTAGGGGAACAGATAGGCGTTTCTGTGGACGCAGACGTTACTCCAAGATGGTATGTTGCCTCCCTGGTGCCAGGGTCAAGGATATCACCTAACGGCTGCAGGACACTCTGAGGGAGGAGGGTGAACAGCCAGAGGTCATTGTCCATATCGGTACCAATGACATAAGCAGAAAGAGGGATGAGGTCCTACAGGCAGACTATAGGGAACTGGGAGAGAGATTAAAAAGCAGGACCTCAAAGGTAGTAATCTGCAGATTACTCCCGGTGCCACGTGCTAGTGAGTACAGGAATAGGAGGATAGAACAGATGAATGCGTGGCTGGAGAGATGGTGCAGGAGGGAGGGCTTTAGATTCCTGAGGCATTAGGACCATTTCTGGGGAAGGTGGGACCTGTTCAAGCCAGACGGGTTACACCTCAACAGAGCCGGGATCAATATTCTCGCGGGGAGGTTTGTTAGTGCTGTTCGGGACGGTTTAAACTAGCTTGGCAGGGGGATGGGCACCAGCATATAGGAGTAGAAAAGAGGAATAAGGTGCATAAAAGAGTGAGTGTGTTGGATAGTACTAGATAGTACTCTCTCTCTCTCTCTCTCTCCCTCTCTCCCTCTCTCCCTCTCTCCCTCCCTCCCTCCCTTCTCTCTCTCTCTCTCTCCCCCTCCCTCCCTTTTCTCTCTCTCCCCCTCCCTCCCTTTTCTCTCTCTCCCCCTCCCTCCCTTTTCTCTCTCTCTCCCTCCCTCCCTTTTCTCTCTCTCTCCCTCCCTCCCTTTTCTCTCTCTCCCTCCCTCCCTTTTCTCCCTCCCTCCCTCCCTTTTCTCCCTCCCTCCCTCCCTTTTCTCCCTCCCTCCCTCCCTCCCTTTTCTCCCTCCCTCCCTCCCTCCCTTTTCTCCCTCCCTCCCTCCCTTTTCTCCCTCCCTCCCTCCCTTTTCTCCCTCCCTCCCTCCCTTTTCTCCCTCCCTCCCTCCCTCCCTTTTCTCCCTCCCTCCCTCCCTTTTCTCCCTCCCTCCCTCTTCTCCCTCCCTCCCTTTTCTCCCTCCCTCCCTCCCTCCCTTTTCTCCCTCCCTCCCTCCCTTTTCTCCTCCCTCCCTCCCCTTTCTCTCTCCCTCCCTCCCCTTTCTCTTTCCCTCCCTCCCCTTTCTCTTTCCCTCCCTCCCCTTTCTCTTTCCCTCCCTCCCCTTTCTCTTTCCCTCCCTCCCCTTTCTCTTTCCCTCCCTCCCCTTTCTCTCTCCCTCCCTCCCTCCCTCCCTCCCTCCCTCCCTTTTCTCCCTCCCTCCCTCCCTTTTCTCGCTCTCCCTCCCTCCCTTTTCTCGCTCTCCCCTCCCTCCCTTTTCTCGCTCTCCCTCCCTCCCTCCCTTTTCTCCCTCCCTCCCTCCCTTTTCTCGCTCTCCCTCCCTCCCTTTTCTCGCTCTCCCTCCCTCCCTTTTCTCGCTCTCTCCCTCCCTCCCTTTTCTCGCTCTCCCTCCCTCCCTTTTCTCGCTCTCCCTCCCTCCCTTTTCTCGCTCTCCCTCCCTCCCTTTTCTCGCTCTCCCTCCCTCCCTTTTCTCGCTCTCCCTCCCTCCCTTTTCGCTCTCCCTCACTCCCTCCCTTTTCTCTCCCTCCCTATTCTCTCCCTCTCTCCCTCCCTCCCTCCCTCCCTTTTCTCTCTCCCTCCCTCCCTTTTCTCTCTCCCTCCCTCCCTTTTCTCTCTCCCTCCCTCCCTTTTCTCTCTCCCTCCCTCCCTTTTCTCTCTCCCTCCCTCCCTTTTCTCTCTCCCTCCCTCCCTTTTCTCTCTCCCTCCCTCCCTTTTCTCTCTCCCTCCCTCCCTTTTCTCTCTCCCTCCCTCCCTTTTCTCTCTCCCTCCCTCCCTTTTCTCTCTCCCTCCCTCCCTTTTCTCTCTCCCTCCCTCCCTTTTCTCTCCCTCCCTCCCTCCCTCCCTCCCTCCCTCCCTCCCTCCCTCCCTTTTCTCTCCCTCCCTCCCTTTTCTCTCCCTCCCTCCCTTTTCTCTCCCTCCCTCCCTTTTCTCTCCCTCCCTCCCTTTTCTCTCCCTTTTCTCTCCCTCCCTCCCTCCTCTTTTCTCTCCCTCCCTCCCTCCTCTTTTCTCTCCCTCCCTCCCTCCTCTTTTCTCTCCCTTTTCTCTCCCTCCCTCCCTCCTCTTTTCTCTCCCTCCCTCCCTCCCTCCCTTTTCTCTCTCTCCCTCCCTTTTCGCTCTCCCTCCCTCCCTTTTCCCTCCCTCCCTCCCTCCCTCCCTTTTCTCTCCCTCCCTCCCTCCCTCCCTCCCTTTTCTCTCCCTCCCTCCCTCCCTCCCTTTTCTCTCCCTCCCTCCCTCCTCTTTTCTCTCCCTCCCTCCCTCCCTCCCTTTTCTCTCTCTCCCTCCCTTTTCGCTCTCCCTCCCTCCCTTTTCCCTCCCTCCCTCCCTCCCTCCCTTTTCTCTCCCTCCCTCCCTCCCTCCCTCCCTTTTCTCTCCCTCCCTCCCTCCCTCCTCTTTTCTCTCCCTCCCTCCCTCCCTTTTCGCTCTCCCTCCCTCCCTTTTCCCTCCCTCCCTCCCTCCCTCCCTCCCTCCCTCCCTTTTCGCTCTCCCTCCCTCCCTTTTCGCTCTCCCTCCCTCCCTTTTCGCTCTCCCTCCCTCCCTCCCTCCCTCCCTCCCTCCCTCCCTCCCTTTTCTCTCCCTCCCTCCCTTTTCTCTCCCTCCCTCCTCTTTTCTCTCCCTCCCTCCCTCCTCTTTTCTCTCCCTCCCTCCCTCCTCTTTTCTCTCCCTCCCTCCCTCCTCTTTTCTCTCTCTCCCTCCCTCCCTTTTCTCGCTCTCCCTCCCTCCCTTTTCTCGCTCTCCCTCCCTCCCTTTTCTCGCTCTCCCTCCCTCCCTTTTCTCGCTCTCCCTCCCTCCCTTTTCTCGCTCTCCCTCCCTCCCTTTTCTCGCTCTCCCTCCCTCCCTTTTCTCGCTCTCCCTCCCTCCCTTTTCTCGCTCTCCTTCCCTCCCTTTTCGCTCTCCCTCCCTCCCTTTTCGCTCTCCCTCACTCCCTTTTCGCTCTCCCTCACTCCCTCCCTTTTCTCTCCCTCCCTATTCTCTCCCTCTCTCCCTCCCTCCCTTTTCTCTCTCCCTCCCTCCCTTTTCTCTCTCCCTCCCTCCCTTTTCTCTCTCCCTCCCTCCCTTTTCTCTCTCCCTCCCTCCCTTTTCTCTCTCCCTCCCTCCCTTTTCTCTCTCCCTCCCTCCCTTTTCTCTCTCCCTCCCTCCCTTTTCTCTCTCCCTCCCTCCCTTTTCTCTCTCCCTCCCTCCCTTTTCTCTCTCCCTCCCTCCCTTTTCTCTCTCCCTCCCTCCCTTTTCTCTCTCCCTCCCTCCCTTTTCTCTCTCCCTCCCTCCCTTTTCTCTCTCCCTCCCTCCCTCCCTTTTCTCTCCCTCCCTTTTCTCTCTCTCCCTCCCTCCCTTTTCTCTCTCTCCCTCCCTCCCTTTTCTCTCTCTCCCTCCCTCCCTCCCTTTTCTCTCTCCCTCTCTCTCTCTCCCTCCCTTTTCTCTCTCTCCCTCTCTCTCTCTCCCTCCCTTTTCTCTCTCTCTCTCCCTTTTCTCTCTCTCTCTCTCTCTCTCTCCCTTTTCTCTCTCTCTCTCTCCCTCCCCTGCTTCTGGCAGGCACCTCGGACGCCTAAGAGGAGCGCTGAGTTAAAATGGTGCTGGGCTGAAACGAAGGGGATCAGGAGTCCCGTTCACGTCAGAAGTTAGGGGAGGGCGGGGAGTAAAGAGTTAAAATCCCTTTTTTCTAAGGTGCTTTTATTCGCTATAAACTTTCCCTGAGCTAATCCAAGATAATGATGTGGAGATGCCGGTGTTGGACTGGGGTGGACAAAAATGAGAAGTCGCACAACACCAGGTTATAGTCCAACAGTTTTATTTGAAATCACAAGCTTTCGGAGCGCTGCTCCTTCGTCAGGTAAAGTGGACTTCACCTGACGAAGGAGCAGAGCTCCGAAAGCTCGTGATTTCAAATAAAACTGTTGGACTATAACCTGGTGTTGTGCGACTTCTCATTTTAATCCAAGATAAAGAAGCCGAGAGCCGATCTGCCAGAGTTCTGCTCAACATTGACTATTATTCAAGGATCTCTGAGAACAGATTTCTTCAGAGTCGTCATGTCACTCTCAATCTTTGTACTTTTTTGCTTCTTGTCAGGGGGGGGGGGGGAATTCAAATGTATTTTCAAAAAATAAGGACTGTTTATTCTCATCCACAGATTTTTTTTTAATTTTTTTTCCAAGCATTCCAACGCCTGGAGCTTGTTCCTCACTAGAGTTTTCTTTGCAAAAGTTTGAGATTTCAAATCCCCACAAGCTAAATAATGAATGATTCTTGGTCTTCACGCTCTGCCGCTCTTCAAACTCCGCCGCTGAGGATCTTGAGGAGACTCTGGCGTCGGCGGAGATTGCAGGTGGATAAAACGGGAACGGCGCATCTGAACGCCACGGAGAATTTTACTCGCCGTTGTACAACCGGTTACACTGCAGTCCAGAAATAAAAATAAAATGGAAATCTAGCAGGTCTGCGTTACAAGGCCTCTGCTTTCCTCCAGGCTTCGGAGCAAGTGCAATGTTTGAAGACACTAGCGGGCCCGATGCAATGCTGGAGGTTGATGCAAGTCATTAAAAGTTAGAGGCCTAGCCAAAATTACAAGACGGTGGGGGGGGGGTGGCGGGGGGGGGTGGGGGGGGAGAAGTGGGTCAGTGTGAAATTGCCTGGTAGCTGCTTTGATGCTCTTTGATCTGTCTGTCTATAATGACTGGCGCTGTGTATGATCAGGTTAAGCCGGGCAGCTGGCAGTCTGCTGGATAATGATACCAGACTCGACGTGTGATTAATATTCCGTAGCACTCGGCATCGACTCTGTGCGGCAGTGTCGGGTCTTTATGGCAGCTGAGGCTTTTTTTTTTCATTATCCTATCACACTTCTTGTAATCCATGCTCATCCTATCCTGCGGTTGGTATTCGATGATGAATAAGAAAAGAGTTCCGCTTCGTTGGCTGAGAATGGATCTGAAAGCCTAACCTTCCTCTTCCAATAAACGCACTGCCAATCAGCGTCCAAACCTTTAAGAGTTGGCCACAGTGAAGCCGAGAGACTCTCAAATTGAAATGAAAGCAGGACCCAGCCTGCGATTTTTGCTATACCGGTTACTCCACAACTTGTGGTACAGTTTCATAAGAACATAAGAATTAGGAGCAGGAGTAGGCCATGCGGCCCCTCGAGCCTGCTCCGCCATTCAATAAGATCATGGCTGATCATCGACCTCAACTCCACTTTCCTGCACTATCCCCATATACCTTGATTCCCTTAGTGTCCAAAAATCTATCGATCTCTGTCTTGAATATACTCAACGACTGAGCCTCCACAGCCCTCTGGGGTAGAGAATTCCAAAGATTCACCACCCTCTGAGTGAAGAAATTCCTCCTCATCTCAGTCCTAAACGGCCAACCCCTTATCCTGAGACTGTGACCCCTGGTTCCAGACTCTCCAGCCAGGTGAAATGGCTTCTCAGCATCTATCCTGTCAAGCCCGCTAAGAATTTTATACGTTTTTGATAAGCGGTCCCAATCCTGCCTGAGTGTGACCACATTCTTCCCCCGCCCCCCCACCACCGCCAATCACAAATTTACCAAAGTTTGTAACTCGAGGCAGAAATATAACATGTCTTCTGAGACTAAAGAGATACGGGCCTCGCAGGTTGTAATACTGTTTAGTCACCATTTTACAAACTTTGCTTAAGATGCCAACTTAGTTTGTGTCTTTCTCTCCAAAACCGCTCATTCTCAGTTATTCATATATGGATTTTTGCTCTCTCCCAAAATGGATTTAATGGATTTGCAGTATTTGCTTGCGATGCAAATTTTTTGTTTTTTGTTCTGTTTTGTTTTGTTTCATAGAAAAATAGGAGCAGGAGTCGGCCCTTCGAGCCTGCTCCATCACTCAACATGATCATGGCTGATCCTCTATCTCAATACCATATTCCCGCTCTCTCCCCATACCCCTAGATGCCTTTTGTGTCTAGAAATCTATCTATCTCCTTCTTAAACATATTCAGTGACTTGGCCTCCGCAGCCTTCTGTGGTAGAGAATTCCACAGGTTCACCACCCTCTGAGTGAAGAAATTTCTCCTCATCTCAGTCCTAAATGTCCTACCCCGTATCCTGAGACTGTGACCCCTCGTTCTAGACCCCCCAGCCAGGGGAAACATCCTCCCTGCATCCAGTCTGTCTAGCTCTGTCAGAATTTTGTACGTTTCAATGAGATCCCCTCTCATTCTTCTAAACTCTAGTGAATACAGGCCGAGTCGACCCAATCTCTCCTCATACGACAGCCATCCCAGGAATCAGTCTGGTGAACCTTCGCTGCACTCCCTCTATGGCAAGTATATCCTTTCTTAGGTAAGGAGACCAAAACTGCACACAGTACTCCAGGTGTGGTCTCACCAAGGCCCTGTATAACTGTAATAAGACATCCTTGCTCCTGTACTCAAATCCTCTTGCAATGAAGGCCAACATACCATTTGCCTTCCTAACTGCTTGCTGCACCTGCATGTTTGCTTTCAGTGACTGGTGTACAAGGATACCCAGGTCCCTTTGTACATCAACATTTCCCAATCGATCACCATTTAAATAATACTCTGCCTTTCTGTTATTCCTACCGAAGTGGATAACTTCACATTTATCCACATTATACTGCATCTACCATGTATTTGCCCACTCACTCAACTTGTCTAAATCGCCTTGAAGCCTCTTTGCATCCTCCACACAACTTACAATCCCACCTAGTTTCGTGTCATCAACAAACTTGGAAATATTACATTTGGTTCCCTCATCCAAATCATTGATATATATTGTGAATAGCTGGGGCCCAAGCACTGATCCCTGCGGTACCCCACTAGTCACCGCCTGCCACCCCGAAAAAGACCCATTTATTCCTACTCTCTGTTTCCTGTCTGTTAACCAATTTTCAATCCATGCCAGTATATTACCCCCTATCCCATGTGCTTTAATTTTGCACACTAACCTCTTATGTGGGACTTTATCAAAAGCCTTCTGAAAATCCAAATACACCACATCCACTAGTTCTCCCTTATCTATTCTACCAGTTACATCCTCAAAAAACTCCAGTAGGTTTGTCAAACACGATTTCCCTTTCATAAATCCATCTTGACATTGTCTAATCCCGTTGATATTTTCTAAGTGACCTGTTATCACATCCTTTATAATAGACTCTAGCATTTTCCCTACTGCTGATGTTAGGCTAATTGGTCTGTAGTTCCCTGTTTTCTCTCTCCCTCCTTTTTTAAATAGTGGGGTTACATTTGCCACCCTCCAATCTGAAGGAACTGTTCCATAATCTATAGAATTTTGGAAGATGACAACCAATGCATCCACTATTTCCATGGCTACCTCTTTTAGTACTCTGGGATGCAGATTATCAGGCCCTGGGGATTTACCGGCTTTCAGTCCCATTAATTTCTCCAGCACTTTTTTTTACTCATACTAATTTCCTTTAATTCCTCCTTCTCACTAGACCCTTCGTTCCTTAGCATTTCTGGGAAGTTATTTGTGTCCTCTACCGTGAAGCAGAACCAAAGTATTTGTTTAATTGCTCAGCCGTTTCCTTGTTCCCCATTATAAATTCTCCTGTTTCTGACTGTAAGGGACCTACATTGGTCTTCACTAATCTTTTTCTTTTTACATACTTCTTCCCCCCTCCTTCCATTAAACATTCCGACCTTTTCAAGATTTTTTGCCCTGCCCATGTGGTTTTGTCATTCTAGCTAGATGGTGGTGTGCTGTACCAGGGAGGGGATTCTCACTGAATCTCCAACGATCAGCTGACCTCTGTGTGGCTCAGTGGGTAGCACCCTTGCCTCTGAGTCAGAAGGTTGTGGGTTGAAGCCCCACTCCAGAGACTTGAGCACAAAAATCTAGTCTGACACTCCCAGTTAAGTGCTGAGGGAGCGCTGCACGGTCGGAGGTGCCGTCTTTCAGATGAGACATTAAACCAAGGCCCCGTCTGCCCTTTCAGGTGGACGTAAAAGATCCCATGGCACTATTTCGAAGAAGAGCAGGGGAATTCTCCCCAGTGTCTTGGGCCAATATTTATCTCTCAATCAACATCACTAAAAAACAGATTATCTGGTCATTATCACATTGTTATTTGTGGGAGCTTGCTGTGCGCAAATTGCTGCCGCGTTTCCTACATTACAACAGTGACTACACTTCAAAAAGTACTTAATTGGCTGTAAAGCGCTTTGGGACGTCCTGAGATTGTGAAAGGCGCTGTAGAAATGCAAGTTCTTCTTTCTCTTGCTGCAATATCCAAGCCTGGAGTCAATCTAACTCTAACAATAGTGCCGTGGGATCATTTATGTCTACCTGAGAGAACAGATGGGGCCTCGGTTTAACGTTTCATCTGAATTCCCTTCAGTTACAAAAACAACAATTGGCTCTGAAAGTGGCTTAACCTGTGTAAAACACAGATGAAGGAAAATCTTTTGCTTCTTCCACTAGTGTCTCTTATTTGTAAGTGTTATGCTCATCATGTGACGTGAGTTGTCACAGTACATGTTTGTGCATTCTAATGCATACAGGAGCAGGTTGAAGACTCACTCCCCAATTACCTGAAGTTTTTCTACTGCAACTGTGAGTCTCTTATATTTATGACCACTCGTTTTGGACTCCATCCACAAGTGGGAACATCATCTCTACATCTACTGTCGTAATTTTAAAGACCTCTCTCAGGTCACGCCACAACCTTCTCTTTTCTAGAGAAAAGAGCCTCAGCCCATTCATCCTTTCCTGATAGTTAGAACCTCTCGGTTCCGGTATCCTACTTGTAAATCTTTTTGTGTACCTTCCCCAGTGCCTCTCTATCCTTTTTGTAATCTGGAGGCCAGAACTGTGGTTTAACTAAGGTTCTGTACAAGTTTAACATAATTTCTCTGCTTTGCAATTCTATTCCTCTAGAAATGAACTCCAGTGCTTTGTTTGCATATTTTCTGGCTCTGGTGTCGCTTGTTGTAACCCACCACAAGGTAAGAAGGAAGATCTTCTTCTGTCTTTTGGACAATAGCCAGAAGGTACTTCAGGCACACGCTCCCTGCCCTGCACCTCTGGCACAAGGGAGGAAGACCCACCCCATTCTCTCAAGACGTTAAAAGCAGCACCTCAAGTGGATGAGGCCATTTAAAACAGTTAATGGAACGCTCGGTTTATGGCAAGAGGTGTAAAATATAAAGGTAAATCTGTGCAAAACCTAAGCAAGACCACAGGTGGTGTACCATATTGCAGTTTTGAGCTCCACACTAAAGGAAGAATGTGTTACGGCTGTAGTCTGGATACCGCGTAGATTCAATAGGCTGCAAGAGAAACTTTTTTAGAGGGTTGTGAAGCTGTGGAATGGATGACTAGAATCAGCAATTGAAGCTGAGACCTTGTCCGCATTTAAGAATAGGTTAGACAGGTGGTTGGAAAAAAAGGAGGAAAAAGGAACATGGGGAGAGGGTGGACACATGGGAGTAGGACAACTGCTCATGTGGAGGCATCATGAAGTGATACTAAGCTATGAGGAGATGGTACGGAAGCTAGCAATAAGTATAATAAGAACATAAGGAGCAGGAGTAGGCCAATCGGCCCCTCGAGCCTGCTCCGCCATTCAATAAGATCATGGCTGATCCAATCTTGGCCTCAACACCACTTTCCCGCTCTCTCCCCATACCCCGTCGACTACCTTGTAGTTCAAATGTCTGTCAATCTCCACCTTGAATATATTCAATGACTCCATCTCCACAGCTCTCTGGGGTAGAGAATTCCAAAGATTCACGACCCTCTGAGGGAAGATATTCCTCCTCATCTCCGCCTTAAATGGGCGACCCCTTATTCTGAAACTATGCCCCCTAGTTCTAGATACCCCCACCAGGGGAAAAATCCTCTCAGCATCCACCCTGTCAATCCCCCTCAGTATCTTATATGTTTCAATAAGATCACCTCTCATTCTTCTAAACTCCAATGAGTATAGGCCCAACCTGCTCAACCTTTCGTCATACGTCAACCCCTTCATCCCAGGAATCAACCTAGTGAACCTTCTCTGCACTGCCTCCGATGCAAGTATATCCTTCCTTAAATATGGAGACCAAAACTGTACGCAGTACTCCAGGTGCGGTCTCACCAGCGCCCTGTAAAGTTGCATCAAAACTTCCCTACTTTTATACTCTATACCCCTTGCAATAAAGGCCAACATTCCATTAGCCATCCTAATTACTTGCTGTACCCGCATGCTAACTTTTTGGGCTGGATTTTGAATCTGGGGTCGGGTTGGTGTCGTGAATCACACATTCTGGTTTGTGAACCCGCCTCCATCGAGATGTGGCCAACCCACTGTATTTTCCCTTGATTGACCTTGTTGAGCCCGCCCAGTGGGCTCAGCAGGCCAATTAAGGGCCACTCGGCAACAGGTGACATCACAGATTGGCATTTCATCTGTCGAGCTTTTGACAGATGAAATATCAGCGTTTGACAGCTCTGTGAAGCTGTCAAACACTGACAATATGATTTCTAACTTCAGTCCTTCCTCTCAGGCTGAGTTAGAAATCATTCCACCACAGAAAACAGAAGGCTTCAGTTTTTGACAGAACCACGGCTTTCCTGCTTTCTGTGCCGGTGAGATTTCTGACTCCCGAGAACTGAAGGGCTGACACCTGCAGGAGGAAGTTAAGGTAAGTAAAACTTTTTCCAACACTTAGCACTTACCTTACACACTTACCTCTGCACACATGCACCCATCACTCACCTGCCCACCGGACATATCGACCCCTGCAGACCCACGGTCCACCCCGATTACTTGGCGTGGTTGCCACCTGTCGGGAAGCCCACATTTCTCCTTTTAAAATAGGGATTATGCAAAAAACTGCCTGTTAACAGGCAGTTAATTGTCACTAATCCCCTTCCCGCCTCGGGGAGTCGGGTCTCAGCACAGGTCGGGTACCCACCGCCAGAGAAACTGGCATGGAGGCGGGTTGGAGGCGGGATGGGGTCGGGACCCCCGAATCTGCAACTTTAACCCCACCGCCTCCAAACCCGACTCCATGGGTCATTGAAAATCCAGCCCTTTGTGTTTCATGTTCTAGGACACCCAGATCCCTTTGTACCACAGCATTTTCTAGTCTCTCTCCATTTAAATAATAATTTGCTTTATCATTCTTCCTTCCAAAGTGGATAACTTCACATTTTCCCACATTATACACCATCTGCCAAATTTTTGCCCACTCACTTAACCTATCTATATCCCTTTGAAGACTCCCTGTGTCCTCCTCACAACTTGCTAACCCACCTATCTTTGTATCATCAGCAAATTTGGCAACAGTACACTCAGTCCCTCCATCCAAGTTATTAATATAGATTGTAAATAGTTGAGGCCCCAGCAATGATTCCTGTGGCACCCCACTAGTTACTGATTGCCAACTGGAAAATGACCCATTTATCCCGACTCTCTGTTTTCTGTTAGTTAGCCAATCCCCATATCCATGCCAATATATTACCCCCAACCCCGTGCGCTCATATCTTGCGCAGTAACCTTTTATGTGGCACCTTATCAAATGCCTTCTGGAAATCCAAATATACTACATCTACTGGTTTCCCTTTATCCACCCTGTTTGTTACATCCTCAAAGAACACTGGCAAATTTGTCAAATACGATTTCCCTTTCATAAAACCATGTTGACTTTGCTTGATTGTCTTATGATTTTCTAAATGTCCTGCTATTACCTCCTTAATAATGGATTCCAGCATTTTCCTAATGACAGATGTTAGGCTAACTGGCCTATAGTTTCCTACTTTCTGTCTCCCTCCTTTCTTGAATAGTGGCATTACATTTGCGGTTTTCCAATCCACTGAAACCTCTCCAGAATCCAGGGAATTTTGGTAGATTACAACCAACACATCCACTATCTCTGCAGCCACTTCATTTAAGATCCTAGGATGCAGGCCATCAGGTCCAGGGGGACTTGTCGGCCTTTAGCCCCATGATTTTGCCTAGTACTTTTTCTCTAGTGATAGAAATTGTTTTAAGTTCCTCCCTCCTTATAGCCCCTTGATTATCTATTATTATTGGGATGTTTTTAGTGTCTTCTACCATGAAGACCAATCCAAATAATTGTTTAGAGTCTCTGCCATTTCTCTATTTCCCATTATAATTCCCCAGTCTCATCCTCTAAGGGACCAACATTTACTTTAGCTACTCTCTTCCTTTTTATATACCGGAAGAAGCTCTTACTGTCTGTTTTTATATTATTTGCTAATTTACTCTCATACTCTATCTTCTCCCTCTTTATAATTTTTTTAGTCATCCTTTGCTGGTTTCTAAAAATTTCCCAATCCTCTGGCCTACCACTAATCTTCACAACATTGTATGCCTTTTCCTTTCAATTTGATACCATCCTTAACTTCCTTAGTTAGCCATGAATGGTGCATCCTTCTCGTAGAGCCTTTCTTTCTCAATGGAGAATAAAAGGCTCGGGGAGATCTATTTGAGGTATTCCAAGTTTATATGGAGTGGCGATAAATGGAAATCTAATATATTTGGCATAATGACAAAAGCCCACAACAAGGATTGTACACTCCAGCTCAGAAAAGGGACGGTGAGCAGATAGTTTGTTGATGTACTTTACACAGAGGGTATTGCCTATAGAGAACAGAAGAGGCAGTGGATGGGGTTGGTGTAGGCAAGAGGTAGTTGGATAAATATTAGGCGGAAGAAGGGATTGATGGGTTTGAGCGAGAGAGTATTTCTTTTTTAAATGTTGGGACCAGCTGGACGAACCACAATGATGTCTCTTTGGCCTATATAAATCGATGTTCCTACTGGTGGTCTTATTTCAATTAAAATATTAGAAATATGTAAAGACGTTGTCCTCGAAATTGCAGGGTTGGGGGGGCGGGGGGAACGCTGGAGGTTGACATTTTCACCTAAGTGGGGGCAGGAATTTGAGGCAAGACCTTGCAGGATAAGAGGTTACTTCTATCCGTGCCTTATCATAAATTCAACCCCTAGAGGCCACCGATTATACAGAGAGAGAGAGAGATAAATGTATGTTACTTCATCAATTCAAGATTATCTTTATTAACAAAGCTGACACCGATCAAGCAAGGGATGAACTACAGTAATAGAACCTTAAGTTGGAGAGTGACACTCCAGCCTTCGGTGATCAGATCCTCAGTCTTGGAGAGCTGGCCGACACAACTTCCATTTTTTTTTCCCGGTCTTTCCAGATGTACCTGATGCAGTCTCACCTTCAGAATCTCCTGAACCTGGGTGCCCCCTTGGGTTAGGTGTCATGTATCTTTATACCTCTCCTCTCTGCTTTCACGTCTACATCAAACAAGCTCCGATTAAGATAGCAATAGATTGAAGTCTTTGCAGTTGTTGTTTTGTCTGATCTATTGAGTGGTGTTGATTTAAGGACATTATTTCCCCTCAGCCTTGTGTTTCTGTTGACTCAGTTCCTTTGCTGTACACAGTTGTATCCTGATGACCCTTTGGTCCACTGTGTCTTTGTTTGTGGTCTTGACACTTCACCTTTTCACTGATTTTTGTTTTGCAGTCTCGCGGGTTTCCCATGACCTTGTGACAAAAACTAGCAGACAGCCAGTCCCTCATGTGATGTTACTGAAGGACCAGAATCCTTCACCCTGGGTTCACCAGGTGTCTGCCCCAAAAGTGCCATCGCAAGTTCGGGCAGGTTTAGAGTCAAGTAACTCTCTCTTCTGTTCTGTCACATCAATGTGGTTGGGGCTGAGGTGCAGTCGTTCTCCTTCCCTCTTCAGCCATCTTACGGCTTCTCTGGGTCATATTGCAATTGTTGTAGAGTTTGGGGCCTATTTTGTGCTTATGGGTCCATGCTGACTTGGAATTGCGTTTTGGTTACTAGGTCACTTCATGTTGGGCCATTACAGCCAGCAGGCACAGGGGAACTATCATCCTAGTCTTCAGTGGTAGCAAGAAGGTGAGGGGAGGTGCAATGTAATGAGAATAACAGTACTAATTATCTGCACTATGTTGTGATGAATGGCCATTGATTAAACGCCGAAGCTGAAGCACATTACTATATACAGGTTTGAAGGATTGATGTCTTCGCAGTTGAGCATGATAGGCAGAGCAAACATAATCACTGATTTACCTTTGAGCCACTCATTTATCCACAACCTTTGGTTGGTGAGTTGAGCAGTTAAATTAATGAACTCATTATTGCTAAGCAAGGTAGATTTAATACGATTTGATAGCACATCAATATTAGAGTCTGACAAATTTGTAACACTACAGCAAATTGCATTGGGCATGAACAGGTCCCTAACTTCAAGCCAGATTAAAATTGAGATGGTATCATTAACAATGTGCTGAGGACCACAGTGAAATTGAAGAATAGATCAAGTATCTGAGCGGGCCGGAGCACCCTTGACTATCAAGTACAATGGAACAGTTGAGGTGAAATTCAAGCAATGCGACTAAAATATAAATCGTTCCTGAAAAGCTCAGGATCCACAGAAGCAGTGTATCTGTCTCCTCCACTGAAACACTGGCTGGAATGGGTCACATTGTATGGTGTTCGGCAAATTTGACTCCAGATATTGGCTCAAGGAGAATGCATGGCCATACTATTTCTCCTGAGTGTGTTGAATGGCTGTTGTAGTACTAGGCTGATACTCCAGTGGAGTGCTGCACTGTCGGAGGCGCCGTCTTTCGGATGAGCCGTTAAACCGAGGCCCCGTCTGCCCTCTCAGGTGGACGTAAAAGATCCCGTGGCACTATTTCGAAGAAGAGCAGGGGGAGTTCTCCCCGGTGTCCTGGCCAATATTTTATCCCCCAACCAACATCACTAAAAACAGATTATCTGGTCATTATCACATTGCTGTTTGTGGGAGCTTGCTGCCACGTTTCCTACATTACAACAGTGACTACACTTCAAAAAGTACTTCATTGGCTGTAAAGCACTTTGGGATGACCTGAGGTCGTGAAAAGCGCAGTAGAAATGTAAGTCTTCCTTTATTTTTCTCCATATGTCAATGAAGCAGAAAGATAGGGCATCTCATTATAACACTGCAGCGCACACGAAAGAGCTTTCCTCCTCTTGTCATGCTCGGTTCCTTCGGGAGTCGTTTCGACGGCCAAGTTGGACATCAATTCAAGAAACGATGAATTTTAGTGGTTTTTCGTTTTCTGACTTTCGAGAGATTAAGCAGCCTGGCGAAATACTTCACCCACTATCTGTGATGCATCGAGGCAAGAGCAGCAGCCTGGTTTGAGATATTTAATTATTCCACTCGATAACCTGGCCAGAGTTTCGCTTGCTGCGTGCTGGTTGTTTGTTCCCAGATGGCTGTGCTGCCCTCCAGACATCACCTGCTACTGAGCAGAATTCAGAACCGGCACAAGCAAGGGCTCCGAGCTTCAACTGAGTTCAGTTAGCAAGGGTGAGACAATTGACCTAGAGTGAAGTAGGCTTGTACGCAAACTCAAATGCATTAATCGGTGTCCTTTACACTATCGTTTTGACATATCAAAAAAAAATATGCTCGTGAAATAAGGAACTGCAGTAATTAATTGCATAGAAAGAAGACACCCAAAGCCCTTGAGAGGTGAAGCATTACCCACGCAAGCCAGAAGGTCCAGGTTCAATCCCCATCTTTGAGTGTGCTGATTTCCAAGCAGTCTGGATGAGTGCAGCTCCAACAACACTCAAGAAGCTCGACACCATCCAGGGCAAAGCCAGCCCGCTTGATTGGCACCCCATCCACCACCTTAAACTTTCACTCCCTCCACCACCGGCGTACCGTGGCTGCAGTGTGTACCATCTTGTCATGGATTTTGATAATCGGGGGGCAGTATTGTGTGGCGGGGCAGGTTAGTAGAGGACCTTTGTCTTACGGATGTTTAGTGTAAGGCCTGTGCTCTCGTACGCTTCGGTGAAGGTGTTGACGGTGGTTTGGAGTTCGACCTCCGAATGAGCGCAGACGCAAGCGTCGTCTGCATACTGTAATTCGACGACAGAGGATGGGACAACCTTGGATCTGGACTGGAGGCGACGGAGGTTGAACTGTTTCCCGTTTGTTCTGTAAATTAGCTCCACTCCAGTGGGGAGCTTACTGAGGGTGAGATGGAGCATTGCAGCAAGGAAGATCGAGAAGAGCGTTGGTGCGATGACACAGCCTTGCTTGACCCCGGTTCGTACGTGAATTGGGTCTGTGGTGGAACCGTTGGTCAGGATCACAGCTTGCATGTCGTCGTGAAGCAGGCGGAGGATAATGACAAACTTTTGAGGGCAGCCGAATTTGAGGAGGACACTCCATAATCCCTCACATTTGACAGCGTCGAAGGCCTTTGTGAGATCAAAGAAAGCCATGTACAGCGCTTGGTGCTGTTCCCTGCATTTCTCTTGTAATTGACGTGTGGTGAAGATCTGGTCCATTGTGCCCCTTAGTGGGCGGAATCCGCATTGCGACTTGGGAGGAGCTCTTCGGCCACTGGGAGAAGGCGATTGAGGAGGATTCTTGCGATGACTTTCCCTGTGGCAGACAGCAGGGAAACTCCTCTGTAATTACCGCAATCGGACTTGTCACCTTTCTTGAAGATGGTCACAATTACGGCATCTCTGAGATCCCCTGGCATGCTCTCCTCCTTCCAGATAAGAGAAATGAGTTCATGAATTCGCACCAGTAGTACTTCTTTGCTATGCTTTAGTGCCTCGGCGGGGATTCCATCTGCTCATGAGGCCTTGTTGTTCTTCAGTTGTCAGATGGCCTTTTCAAACTCATGCCGGGCTGGGGTTGTGCTGAGATGGTGGCGGGTAGCATGCTGCGGGATGGAGTTGAGGACACACACGTTGAAGACAGAGTCTCGGTTAAGGAGATCTTCGAAGTGCTCCTTCCAGCGGGCACTGACTGCCTCTCTGTCCTTGATGAGTACCTCTCCGTTCTTGGCCCACAGTGGGGTAGGGCCTTGGGTGCTTGGGCCGTAGATGGTCTTGACTGCGCTAAAGAATCCACGCACGTCGTGGTTGTCGGCTAGCTGCTGGATCTCCTGCGCTTTCTCCACCCACCATCTGTTCTTTAGGTCGCGAGTTTTTTGTTGAACCTCGGCCTTCAGGCACAATACTGCCCCCCGATTATCAAAATCCACGACAAAGTCTTGGACAACGTGGACCACTTTCCATACCTTGAGAGCCTACTGTCAACAAGGGCAGACGTCGATGACGAAGTCCAACACCGCCTTCACTGTGCCAGTGCAGCCTTCGGTCGCCTGAGGAAGAGAGTGTTTGAAGACCAGGACCTCAAACCCAGTACTAAGCTCATGGTCTACAGAGCAACAGTGATACCCGCCCTGCTGTATGCCTCAGAGACATGGACCATGTACAGCAAGCACCTCAAAGCACTGGAGAGGTACCACCAATGCTGCCTCCACAAGATCCTGCAAATCCATTGGCAGGATAGGCGCACTAACGCCAGTGTTCTCGCTCAGGCCATCATCCCCAGCATCGAAGCTTTGACTACGCTCGATCAGCTCCGATGGACGGGTCACATTATCCGCATGCCCGATACGAGACTCCCAAAACAAGCGCTCTACTCGGAGCTCCGGCACAGCAAGAGAGCCCCAGGTGGGCAGAGGAAACGCTTCAAGGACACCCTCAAAGCCTCCTTGAAAAAGTGCAACATCCCCACTGACACCTGGGAATCCCTGGTCCAAGACCGCACAAAGTAGAGGCGAAGCATCCGGGAAGGTGCCGAACACCTCGAGTCTCTTCGCTGGGAGCAAGCGGAAGCCAAGCGTAAGGAGCGCACGTCAACCCAAGCACCCCACCCACCCGCCCCTTCAACCACCTTCTGCCCCACCTGTGACAGAGACTGTAGGTCCCACATTGGACTCATCAGTCACCTGTGAACTCATTTTTAATGTGGAAGCAAGTCATCCTTGGTTCCGAGGGACTGCCTAAGAAGAAAAGTGTACCATCTACAAGATGCACTGCAGCAACTCGCCAAGGCTTCTTCGGCAGCACCTCCCAAACCCGCAACCTCTTCCACCTAGAAGGACAAGGGCAGCAGGCGCATGGGAACACCACCACCTCCAAGTTCCCCTCCAAATCACACACCATCCTGACTTGGAAATATATCGCCGATCCTTCATCGTCGCTGGGTCAAAATCCTGGAACTCCCTCTCTAACAGCACTGTGGGAGTACCTTCCCCACACGGACTGCAGCGGTTCAAGAAGGCGGCTCACCACCACCTTCTCAAGGGCAATTAGGGATGGGCAATAAATGTTGGCCTTGCCAGCGACGCCCACATCCCATAAAAATGAAAAAAAAAATGATGTTGATCATCTTTTTAGGTTCTTTTCAGTAAATGCTGTCGTAGCCTCTGCAGGTTACTCCCCAACCTGAGGGCCATCTAACTTAGCAATAGTTTAATTATTGACCTCAGTGCCCAGGGCTTGGGGGGGTGGTGGCTGGAGGGAAATGAGCTTGATTGCCCATCTGTTGATCCCTGCTGCAAAGCACATGTGTGGAGCATAGGCGAGGAAAAGGGCTAGGCTTGCCTGTGATGCCCTCCACGTTGAATATCTTGAAGCTTGCTTATGAACAGCAGCTATTAAAGGGCTGCCGATGCTGGCAGAGGGATACCCTAGCAAAAGTCGGCACCTTTTAGCAATGGAAAGAAAGAAAGAAAGACTTGCATTTATATGGCGCCTTTCACGACCACCGGACGTCTCAAGGCGCATTGCAGCCAATGAAATACTTTCTGAAGTGTAGTCACTGTTGTAATGTGGGAAACGCGGCAGCCAATTTGCCCACAGCAAGCTCCCACAAACAGCAATGTGATGATGACCAGATAATCTGTTTTAGTGATGTTGGTTGGGGGATAAATATTGGCCAGGATAAAGAGGGAAGAAAATTCATCGGGGGAATAATAAGAAAGATTTAGATGTAGTGAAGCATGTTCTACAATATCTTTAATGTTTGGACCTGCATCTGAAACTCGGCAGTACATTTCCCACCACAAACCTCACTGCACCGGTGTGATGTCTCCGTTTTATACACTCCCTGTCCTTGTGCCCTTTTCTGAATGGTTTTACCAATTTGGAGCTAGCTTATTCCAATGTATTATCTTTTGTGAAAAGGGTAATGTTGTAACTTATTGTGCCACCCTGCATTTCTCCAGTAAAGGGGTTTAAATATTCCAAGAACTGTCAGACTTGAAAAATCTCTGTAATTATGAAGGAAATTTTCTAGAGTAGTAACTCCTAAAGGACAAGTACAGATTTAATTTTTTTTTTCTGTAAGTGCCTCTCGTGGAAGATTTTAATCAGATGAAATTTTAATTAGCAATGTTGATGTAACTCGTCGAGAAACGCACTTGAATTCTTCTGGTCTGGAGATAATTGTTTTCAGAGTTTTTCTCGCTTCTCTTTTTTTTCTCTTTCTCGCTTTCCTCTCCTCTCTTTTTCCTCTTTTTTTTCTCTCTCTCTTTCATTCTCTCTTTCTTTCTCTTTTCTCTCTGAATCTTTCCAGTAAAAGTTATGGAGAACAGAAATTTAAATAAATTGGAAGGGAATAGACTGACGTGGGCATCCATCAGAAATCTGTATTTTGGAGAGGAGTTTAGTCCGTATTCTATGCAATGGAAATCAATGAGAAGATATTAATGCATTGGAATTTTTTACAGTGGGCGAGAATGGGAAGGGGTTTGGTCCATTTAGAAATCGAAGTGAGTGTGAATCAGAGTTGGGTCTAGTGGTATCGAACCTTGGTTAGACCACACTTAGAGTACTGCGTGCAGTTCTGGTCGCCATATTATGTAAAGGATATAGAGGCACTGGAGAGGGTGCAGAGAAGATTTACGAGGATGGTACCAGAAATACGAGGGTATACATATCAGGAAAAGATGAACAGGTGTAAGACGTGTGGAATCGCCCCTCGCCCCGTCCAACAGGTTAGAGAGTTCGGACTTGAGACTGATGAGAAATTACACCAGACGCACCGGTTCTGTCTTTAACCTTTTATTGTTCCTAAGACAGATTCAAAACCCCAACCACTATTCGAGCAGTCCACCAATAATATTACAGGAAATCATACATACAACCACCCGCCGATGATCAGTCCAGCATTGATTGTAGGTCCTCGTAAGCGAGAAGACTGGCCAGGCCCCTCCTTCCGACTGCAGCCTGATCCTCGTAGGCGAGATGACTGGCCAATCTACCTTCTTCTGACTGCAGTGCCGATATTCTGTAGCCACTGTGTTTTATACAGTTTTCCTTGCCTTTTGCAGTAAATCAATCATTCGGAGATAGTGAAATGTTCCTTTAATGTTCGACCTGAGCTGTTTGAGCTGTCAAACGTTCACACTAACACATCCTGTGTCGCTATCCATTAGTTGCCTTTATCACAGCCCAAAATTGTTCATTCACTCCTAAAGTTTACAAAAGTGGCAGAAAACCACTTGGTTACAGTTCATGAGTTACGTCGTATTCTGCATTTCAAAACTTCAAAGGTTTGACTTCTCCCCTTTAGCCACCAAAAAAAATCATTAGAGACGCGATGTCTGCAAATTCTAAGGGGGTTTGGTTTATCTCTGTTGTCTATGACTACCCCCTGCAGTCACAACCTTGTTTGCTGCCTTTTAGTAAAGCACATCAAAGCATGTCCCCTTATCAGTGAAAGACTGTTTGTTGCATTCACCAACTTTATTTCCCTTTGAAAAACCTTTTTGCCTGGCAAAGCATTTCAAGAACTATTAAAAATTAAGGGTCTGTGTATGCCTACACAGGCTGGGTCTTGTTTCTCTTGAAAAATGAAGGCGGCTGAGGGGTGACCTAATAGAGGTCTATTAAATTATGAAAGGTTTTGATAGAGTGGATACAGAGAGAATGTGGTAAAGGGTATAACTAGAGGCCTTCAATATAAGATAGTCATCAAGAAATCCAATAGGGAATTCAGAAGAAACTTTTTTACCCAGAGTGGTGAGAATGTGGAACTCACTACCACAGGGAGTGGTTGAAGCGAATAGTGTAGATGCATTCAAGGGGAGGCTAGACAAGCATATGAGGGAGAAAGGAATAGAGGGTTATGCTGATAGATTTAGATGAGGAAAGACGGGAGGAGGCTCGAGTGGAGCATAAACGCCGGCATGGACTGGTTGGGCCGAATGGCTTGTTTCTGTGCTGTAAATCTATGTAATTCTATACAATGGGAATGAATGGAAACTTGTTGGTTGATAGGAATTTTATGCTTGAATAAGGTAGGTGCTTATCTTGGATCAAGTGCAGCAGAGTGCATGTAAAATGAACGGGTTACCTGCTGAGTTGATTAGGCCATGGGTTCTGTGATTTTCTGAATGATGACTTTGCAATCCGATCATGAATGGAAATTGATGCATCCATTCAAGGAGCTCATAACTTGGATGTCCTGGTGAGCAGGCTCAGTGCAAGGCGATAGGGCGTGACCTCATGCGGACTGACCAGAAACTTACTGAATGAAGCCGTTTCCCCAGAGTGAAAGGAGGAAGTTGAACTAAAATAAAAATGCGAGAATGCTGGAAACACTCAGCGGGTCAGACAGCATCTGTGAAGAGAGAAACAGTTAACGTTCAGCTCAATGCCGGATGTTGGACAAGCTGTAACAAATCAGGCAGTGGGTGTCGTCAGCGTACGTGTGGAACCTGACGTGTTTTCGGATGATGTCGCCAAAGGGCAACATGCAGATGAGAAATAGGAGAGGGCCAAGGATAGATCCTTGGGGGGCTCCAGAGATAACGATGCGGGAGCGGGATTAGAACCCATTGTGGGAGATTCTCCGGCTGCGACTGGGTAGATAGGAATGGAACCAGGTGAGGGCAGTCCCACCTAGCTGGCCAATGGAGAAAAGGCTTTGGAGGAGGATGGTGTAGTCAACCATGTCAAAGGTTGCAGACAGGTTGAGAAGGATGAGGAGGGATAGTTTACTTGGTCACAGTCACATAGGATGTCATTTGTGACTTTTATAAGGGTCGTTTCAGTGCTGTGACAGGGGCGGATACCTGATTGGAGAGGTTCAAACATGAAGTGGGAAAGATTGGCACGGATTTGGGAGGCGACAACACATTCAAGGACGTCGGAGAGGAAAGGGAGGTTGGAGATGGGGTGGTAGTTTGCAAGGACAGAGGGGTCAAGGCTGGGTTTTTTTTGAGGAGGGGGTGATGACGGCAGATTTGAAGGAGAGGGGGACAGTACCTGAGGAGAGGGAACCATTAACAATATCAGCTAACATGGGGGTCAGAAGAGAAGTTGGGTGGTCAGCAGTTTAGAGGTTGTAGTCGAGGAGTAGGAGTTGGGTCTCATGGACAAGATGAGCTTGGAAAAGGTGAGGGGAGATAGGAGAAAGAAGAGAGTTCAGAGCTTGGGCAGAGGGAACCTTGAAGTTTGGCCATTGGGCTAGGGGGAGAGAGGGAAGTGCCAGAGGCAGCTGAACTGATCTTAGTGACCAAAGAAGTTCATGAGCTCCTCGCTCTTGTTGGTGAGGGTGGAGGGGACAGCGGAGAGGGGTTTAAGAAGACTGTTTGTAGTGAAGAAGAGAAGCTGGTTATCTTTGCATTCCAGGATGATCCTGAAATAGTGAGCAGTTTTGGTAAAAGACAGCAGGACACCGATAGTGCTTGATGTGGTCCAGCCAGATCTGGCGATGAACGGCTAAACCAGTTTTCCACCATAGATGTTCACGTCAGCATCCCTTGGACTTGAAAGCGGAGGTGGGGGCCGTACCAGGGTGAGAGAGTAAGGGTTTTACTGGGGAAAAGGCCTTTGCTGAAGACTGATCTTTCGGGGTCACAGAGGGGATAGTGAAAACCCAACAAAGGGTGAGAATGGAAGAAGGGATCAGTAGAAAATGAAGGGGAAGAAGGATCAGGAGGGAACATTGATATTGGAGAGTTTTTGAAGCTGGCGGAACTTGACACAGGAATGAAAAAAAATGTTTTCTGTTGAAGGGCTGGATGAGGCGAAGGATAAAATGGAACTGTGGACCAGGACAGCTGAGATAGTGAGTCAGTGCTGCTGAAGAGAGGTCGGGAGCGTGCATGTGACGGCGCATGGCTTTGAGCGTGGCCCTCGGGTAGTGGTTCGAGGAACGCTGAAGATCATGGAGATATCTGTAATCATGGGTGGAGCCGAAACACGCATGTTGGAATCCAGGTGGAATAAGTCGGAGCCGAAGACAACTGCTGAAGAAAGAGATGTGGCTGCGAAAGCGAGGTTTAGCAAACAACTGATCAAACACGAGAAGGGAAACGGATAGCAATGAAAGTGAACAGGGTAGAAGACAAACTAAAATCCCGTCTGAGAGAAGAGCAGAACTTCAAGGTGGGCATTCCTGGAAGAGAAGTGACAGCTGCTTCACCAGTTAACTAGTTAATCCACGAACTGCAGAGCAATACAGGCAGATCCGAGACTTGATTGTCTGCTTCCTCCCTCAGCACATTTCCAGTTGGCAACTGGGGTGGTGAGGAATCTTCAGGATGGAGGATGTTACAGAAAGGCAGGGGGTAAAACTATCAGGTGTGTTCCAACAGGAGATACACCAAAGTGACACACCATGGAGACATGTGAGAAGGATCAACAAACCTGTTTAACAAACCTATTGGAGTTCTTTGAGGATGTAACTAGTGGAGTAGACAAAGGGGAACCGGTAGATGTGGTGTATTTGGATTTTCAGAAGGCCTTCGATAAGGTCCCACACAAGAGGTTGGTGAACAAAATTAGGGCACATGGAATTGGGGGTAATATACTTGCATGGATTGAGAATTGGTTAACAGACAGAAAACAAAGAGTAGGGATAAACGGGTCTTTTTCAGAATGGCAGGCTGGTGACTAGTGGGGTACCGCATGGATCGGTGCTTGGGCTCCAGCTATTCACAATCTATATCAATGATTTGGATGAGGGGACTAAATGTAACATTTCCAAATTTGCTGCTGATAGAAAGCTAGGTGGCAGTGTCAGTTGTGAAGAGGCTTCAAGGGGATCTCGACAGGCTCAGTGAGTGGGCGTGAACATGGCAGATGGAATATAATGTGGATAAATGTGAAGTTATCCACTTTGGTAGAAAAAACAGAAAAGCAGAGTATTTCCTAAATGGTGAAAGATTGGGGAATGCAGATGCTCAAAGGGACCTGGGTGTCCTTGTACATGAGTCACTGAAAGTGAATATGCAGCTGCAGCAAGCCATTAGGAAGGGAAATGGTATGCTGGCCTTCATTACAAGAGGATTTGAGTACAGGAGTAAAGAAGTCTTACTCCAATTATATAGGGCCTTGGTGAGACCACACCTGGAGTACTGTGTACAATTTTGGTCTCCTTACCTAAGGAAGGATATACTTGCCATAGAGGGAATGCAATGAAGGTTCACGAGATTGATTCCTGGGATGGCGGGACTGTCGTATGAGAAGAGATTGAGTAAACTAGGCCTGTATTCTCTTGAATTCAGAAGAATGAGAGGGGATCTCATTGAAGCATACAAAATTATTACAGGGCTTGATAGGGTGGATGCTGGGAGAATGTTTCCATTGGCTGGGGAGTCTAGAACCAGGGGCCACAGCCTCAGGATAAAGGGTAGGCCATTCAGGACTGAGATGAGAAGAAATTTCTTCACACAGAAGGTGGTGAATCTTTGGAATTCTGTACCCCAGAGGGCTGTGGAGGCTCAGTCATTGGGTATATTCAAAACAGAAGTCGATAGATTTCTGACTAGTAAGGGCATCAAGGGATATGGCGATAGGGCCGGTGAATGGAGTTGAGGCAGAAGATCAGCCATGACCTCATTGAATGGCGGAGCAGGCTCGAAGGGCCGAATGGCCTGCTCCTGCTCCTATTTCTTATCATGTCAGTATGGGATACTTCATTCTCTCTGCCTAATTACAGAGTGGCAGTAAGAGAGCCTTGAGCATAGGTTATCTGCCCTCCTCTGTACAAAGCATATAATGTGACACACAGTGAGCAGAAGGTGAGAAAATGTGAAAATATTTTCTCAATTGTTGCGTTGACGTAACTCTTCTCCATGCTCACAATCACTGCAATTGAATTTAAAATTCTTTAGTTTTCTCTTATTTTCTCTCTCTACCCCTCTCTAACCCTCTTCTTCTGTACCTCTCTCCACCTAATACACTCACTGCCTCTCTCTCTCTCTCTCTCTCTCTACACCTAACTCTCCTCTCTCTCTTTCTCCTTCTCCCTCTCCCCCTCTCTCTCTCTTTCCCTTCTGCAAGTACGGACCAAGCCTCTAGCCAATATTTTGAAATGAAAGGGGAGCTGGCACTTTCTGCCCTCACCCAGTGCCAGACAGCTGTCTGCCAACTCTCCATGTCAACATCACTGACACCATGTAATATCAGAGCTAAGCAAGCCTTTGGCAACATTGAGGAGAAAATATTAGTTCTGTTTCCACAGGCTGTTTTTGATGAACACACTGAGCTACTGTTTGACTTTTGCTGGACCTTTTCCTTTGAGAATCGCAACCGATCCAGATCTTTGTAAAGTCTATTAAGGCCCAATTTTAACTCGGGGGCCCGAGTGTGGCCGGTGGAGTGGGGGGCAGAGAAGGGGAGGGGCAAAGGGTGAGTGGGAGGGGTGGTTGGGGCAAGCAACAAGCTCACGTGGCCTCACCAGTGAGAGGTCCCGGCCAATTTAACTCCCGGGCTTCGTTCTAATTCTTCAAATTGGACTCGCGCCTGAAGCCGGCAGGAACGACGAGATGGCAGGAGGGCGAAATCGCATGGCAGCAGGTTGTCTTCAAGGTGGGCATTCCTGGAAGAGAAGTGGCAGTGAATTAAACCCTAACACAACAGCAAAATACTGCAGGTGCTGGAAATTGGAAATAAAAACAGAAAATGCTGGAAATACTCAGCAGGTCAGGCAGCATCTGTGGAGAGAGAAACAGAGTTAATATTTCAGGTCGATGACCTTTCGTCAGAACTGGAAATGTAATGGGTTTTTAAGCAAGTTCAAAGGCGGGGCCTCTTCTGGCCCTGGATCCCTATCATGGCAACTTTCCCCAGCACTTTTCATGACTCTCTCAGCCCAGGGTTAAAATCACGTCGGGGTCCAAATGAAGTCATTGGACCCCAACTTTTGAACACTTGGGGGGAAAAATTCAGTATCGCCCCATTTGGGGCGCAATTATCGGCCGGGCGCAAAGATTAGCGCCTGGCGCTAATTATCGCCTCCGACTGCAAACTTGACTTTTATCGCCCCTGGAGGTGATTGGAGCGCTAAATCAGGCGCTTCACACCTGTCTTAAGGCGCAAAGGCCGAGGAGCGAGGCGCTACCTCAGAGCGCTGGCGAAGCTCATGTGATGTCAGTCAGCAATGGAACACACACACAATGGCGCCGGCCAGTTCTTAAAGGGGAGGGTTGATCTTGCTCTCCATCCACATCCTGCTCATTGCAGCCTTGAATCTTGGCCTGGAGAGACCTGTACATCAAATCTGCTGGAAAGAACAATGGAGAGAACCAGGGTAAAAGCTCAGAGTGCAGCCCCCACAGTCTCTTCTATATAGATGCAAGGAAGGGCAAATCAAAATGAACCTGCAAAGTGCTGCTCAGTACCCAAAACTCCTTCACACCGCGTTGAATCTCTCCAGAAGTCTCTCTCTCTCTCTCTCAGAATGCGTGGTGCAAAAATGTCACCAACAAAAAAAGGCAGGAAGCATTCGCCTTTAAATAGCACTCCCCCAGTCCCTTCCTGACTGCAAAATGCTCCCCTCAACCTGTCGTTCCTAGCGGCAGGCGGTAAGGCAGGGGGCGCCATTCAATATCCACTCCAGGGCGCTACCGGGGCATTGCGCACTCGACTGTCGTCATGATCTGCCGGCGCAGGAAATCATGGCAGGTAGTGTTTAGTGCCGCCGCAAAATGTCTAGTTAATTTCGCGAGCGGCGCAAACATCGCCGCACCCGGGCGCTAGTTGCTTTGCGCCCCATTAGCACCCTCTTAAGGCACTAACGGGAGGCGCAACCAACTGAATTTTTCCCCCTTGACGTCATCCCTCGCCTCCGAAACACGGGAGTAAAAACCGTGGCCAGCGAGAGCACAGCGCAAACACGGGAAGCTGTCGCGATTTTAACCCCCAACTGCCCTGCATGTCCTATTCTCATCGAGCATGGGGATTATAATCAAGGCGGTAGCTCTGTGCTCACAAGTTTGCCCTGCACAATCCACGTTGGGTAAAAGTTTAAGATTGACTCCGATCTGGCACTGTGACTGATTTAGTTCTCAGTGGAACTCCTGCAAAGGTACACCAGACAAAAGGGGAGGAAGCAACTGTAGACAATCTGCTATTCTACAGCTTGTCTACTGGTGTCAAGTCTTGTACATATATAGTGCTCATCAGCTCGAAGGGAATAATTCACTTGCATCCAATACTGTGTGGCTCAGTGACCACTTTTTATAAAGCATTATTTAATTTCCACTCGTATGCTCTCCGTCCTCGGCGATGTCCTACATTATGTCCCTTCCCAGATCCAATCCTCCACTCTAAATCCTCTCACTTACAGAAGAGCAAGAGGACAGCTGGGAACAGAAATATAGCCGTTTACAGCGCATTCGCCCATTGTATCTGTGCCGGCACATTGCCAGGGCAATCCAGAACTAATCCCACTGTCACACTCTCTCCGCACAGTCTTATATCTTCATCTATTTATCCAATCTTCCCTTTAAAAGATGCATCAGTCTCTCCCTTAACCGTTCCATGCTCCAACAACCCTCTTTGTAAAAGAAATTTCTTGGGACATCTCTTCCCCACTCTAATCATCTTTAAATTGATAATCCCTGTTCACTGTCTTCTCAACCGGAGAAGATATTCTTTTCCAATTTACTCTATCAAAACTCTTCAGAATTTTTAAAAACCGCTGTTAAATTTCCTCTTGGCCTTCTCTGCTCCAGTTGAAATAGTTCCAATATCAAGTCTCTCCGCTTGACTAATGATTTCCCATCCCTGGTGTCATCTCACACAAAGTGTGAATTTGCTGAAGAGTTTTTGGGGATGAAATTGGCCTTCAGCGAAAGTGTCAAATGGGCAATAGCGAATCGGCGGCCCAGCGGAGAAAACTGGCGATGTGTAAACTGGGCTGCCAATTCGCTATCGCCTATTTCAAGACCACCCCTTTAAATGTTGCTTTATACAGTGGAAAGTCGGTTGCTTATTCCCTTGTTGGCTCAGCAAGCAGCTAAGGCATATAGACCTGAAGATTTGGTCCTTCATCTCAGCTCGTGCAGCGGTGAGGCACTGCAACTAGCCTCAGCACCACGCCCCCACCCCCCCACGCAGGCAATAATTGGTCAGGGTTAGAGTTCTGTTGAACCCTTTGGGGCTCAGCTGAGATGACCCCAGAATAAGGGCAGCAGACGCATGGGAACACCACCACCTCCAAGTTACATGCCATCCTGATTTGAAAATGTATCGGCCGTTCCTTCATCGGCGCTGGGTCAAAAATCCTGGAACTCCCTCCCTAACGGCACTGTGGGAGTATCTTCACCACACGGACTGCAGCGGTTCAAGAAGGTGGCTCACCACCACCTTCTCCAGGGCAATTAGGAATGGGCAATATCCCATGAATAAATAAAAATAAACTGTCGAGTCAAAGCTCATAATGACCGCTGGTGCAAGGTATCAGAGGTTGATTGGTGCCCATGTACTAGGCCAGCGGCGAGCCAACATCTTCAGGGAGGGAGGGGAGAAAGTCTGCAAACAAAAAGGAAAGCCATTGCTACACAGATGATGAGATGTTGCCAAAACTGGGGCAAAGGGTCAGCAAAGGTCAATAGAATTCTGTGCATTTCATACGACAGATTCCACTGAAATCTCTGATCCAAACAGCTCGGCTCAGGGTGTTGCTATCTCTGCTTTCCTTCCCTCTCTGCTCGGTACCTCCCTATCCTTTACCTCTCCAAATGGAAGCCAGCTTTTGGCTCAGTGGTAGCATTTCCACCTCCTTGAGTCAGCAGGTTCAGGGTTCGAACCCTGCTCCAGACTGACAGTCCCGTCAGAGTTCTGGCTCTGAGTTCTGGATTGACATCTAGCAGAATACTTTCATCCGGTCAGTGTGGGTGGTCTCCCCATCGCAGTATGGGTTGTGGAAGCTCATAAAACCCCATCGGTTTGCCTAAAGATGGTGTTGCAGCCATGGAGTATGTCTGTTCACGTTGCAGCCTAATTAGCCTGCAAACCCTTCCACACTCTTCTCCAAGGGCGAAGATATGAGAAACATGCAAATCTCTCCAAATGTGAGATCATAAAACTCACTGAGTAAACCACCCAGTTCCCCCATCCTGCTCATAGAATCATAGAAATTTACAGCACAGAAGGAGGCCATTCGGCCCATTGTGTCTGTGCTGGCCGAAAAAGAGCCATCCAGCCTAATCCCACTTTCCAGCTCTTGGTCCGTAGCCCTGTAGGTTACAGCACTCCAAGTGCATATCCCAGTACTTTTTAAATGTGATGAGGGTTTCTGCCTCTACAACCCTTTCAGGCAGTGAGTTCCAGACCCCCACCACCCTCTGGGTGAAAAAAGTTCTCCTCAACTCCCCTCTAATCCTTCTACCAATTACTTTAAATCTATGCCCCCTGGTTATTGACCTCTCTGCTCAGGAAAACTGGTGATGAACCAACTTGCACAACTACCTGTGAAAATATAGTCTAACACTAACAAAATGATTATGACGGAGTTGGTCAAAAACCACGTGAAGTTGTTGTCATGGTCTTGTGGTTGCTGACATCATTGAAATCCCTTGACGGGTGGGCCTGCTTTTTGTCATTCATATATACATTTCCCAGAGTCAGCACAGTGAGGCTTTAATTAACGTTGAAGGTTGATCTGTGTAGTGGATTCAGCCAGTCTACATCATTTAGCAAGAGTGCACATGGTGCAGTGTCTTTCCCCAAGGTTGCAAAACCTGGAGACAGATGGCATTGCAACACCGGAGGCTGTCATTCTAATGATAATGAAGCGTGACAGTATACGAGGTCTGATGTACCACAAGGAACATAACATACCTGAATGAATCTCTTCACATATATCTTGGAAGGAATTGCTTGAATAAAAGCTGTTTGAGATGTCAAGTGTTATCTTTTTCCTCAAAGTTAGTTTCATTTTCTGATTTTTGTTTTTTGAGCGCTGACTGAACGCTGTTGGGGCAACCAAATATCATATCTTAAACTATATTAATTGATTTGTGCTCAAGTTGTATTAATGAATTATATGCCTGGAGAATTGTATTATTGGATTGTGTGCCTTGAAATTTGGTAAACATGAAGTATGGACACAATGTGTAATGAGTTAAGATGAATAAGTAACCATTTGTGTACGCTAACATGACAGTACTTGGGTCCGCATTGTGTAAAGAGCTGAGTGCACGTAAACAGGATAAACAAGGCACATGGGAGCACAACAGGATGTCTTAACTCAAGATAAGGAGTAGACATTGACCTTCACCATTGTGTAAGGAATCCAGCTGCTTAACTCGTGACCATATTACTTCGGTGGGCTACCAGTGTACCAAGGACATCCTGGAGCCCAAGGTTTAGTCTATGGACCCTATGCATTGGTTTGCACTTGGTCCTTCTGCACACGGCATTTTGCACACAGTGCTACCCGGAACACACCCATGTATGGGAATGGGACATTATCATGTAACTCCTATAAATATGCTGCTGTAGCTGTATCTAGTTGAGTTGGTGATGGCAGACAGCCAAACTCTACTCCCCTGCTAGTTGTAATAAAGGTCAATTTGATTCAACGTGACGCCTGACTCCTGGTGCTGATTTCCCACAACAAACGCCAAGCCTCCTCTTGCTCCTAGTCAAGGTAGTCTGTTCCCTCCCCCGCCCCCGGATCTACACTGCACTTCTTGACCAAGTGGTAGGTGAGAAGGTCCAACCAGTGAGCAACTCTACAGGAGATCTGATGGTTCTTGTTGGTCCGCTGACTAGAAGATGTGCTCGAGGCATGGTGTTAGATTGCTTTACTGAGAGTCTTGGAAGAAGGGATAAGGCCCATAGTGCAGGCTACTACCATGATGAGAGGAGACTAGATACATCACAAAGTAGTGACTAGGTGATGGCACGCTTCAGTTTTAAAAGCCTATAGATTAGAGGAAGTGAAGACCCAAGTGAGTTGAGAGGTTCCACTATTTTGAAGTTCTGAGAAAGAATAACGTTTTGTAGGAGAGTCTTAATTCCAACAAAAATGAGAAGTCGCACAACACCAAGTTATAGTCCAACAGATTTATTTAAAATTATAACCTGGTGTTGTGCGACTTCTCATTTTTGTCCACCCCAGTCCAACGCCGGCATCTCCACATCATTAATTCCAACAGAGGGAGAAGGAAGAGGAAGGATTTGGAGTTGTAGATTATGGAAATTTGCACATGCTTGTCATTATTCGCAGGTCAAATCAAACCTAAATGAGTCCAATGCAGAGAAGTGTGAAGTGATGCACTTTGGGAGGACTAATATGGAAAGACAGAATACTATAAATGGCATGATTTTGAAAAGTGTAGATGAGCAGAAAGACCGTGGTGTCCATATACACAAATCCTTAAAGGTGGCAGGGCAAGTTGATAAGGTGGTCAAATAAAGCATATGGGTTACTTGGGTTTAGAAATAAAGGCAGAGAATATAAAAGCAGAGATCATGCTAGAACTTTATAAACTACTGATTAGGCCTCAGCTGGAGTATTGCGGACAATTCTGGGCACCACACTTCAGGAAAGATGTAAAGGCCTTAGAAAGGGTACATAAGAACATAAGAAATAGGAGCAGGAGTCGGCCAATTGGCACCTCGAGCCTGCTCCGCTATTCAATAAGATCATGGCTGATCTTCTACCTCATCTTCACTTTCCTGCACTATCCCCATATCCCTTGATTCCCTTAATATTCAAAAATCTATCGATCTCTGTCTTGAATATACTCCATGACTGAGCCTCCACAGCCCTCTGGGGTAGAGAATTCCAAAGATTCACCACCCTCCAAGTGAAGAAATTTCTCCTCATCTCAGTCCTAAATGGCCGACCCCTTATTCTGAGACTGTGACCCCTGATTCTAGACTCCCCAGCCAGGGGAAACTTCCTCTCTGCATCTACCCTGTCAAGCCCTGTAAGAATTTTGTATGTTTCAATGAGATCACCTCTCATTCTTCTAAACTCTGGAGAATATAGGCCTAGTCTACTCAATCTCTCCACATAGGACAGTCCCCCCATCCCAGGAACCAGTCTGGTGAACCTTTGTTGCACTCTCTCTATGGCAAGTATATCCTTCCTTAGGTAAGGAGACCAGAACTGTACACAATACTCCAGGTGTGGTCTCACCAGGGCCCTATATAATTGCAGTCAGACGTCTTTACTCTTATACTCAAATCCTCTTGTAATAAAAGCCAACATGCTTTCCTAATTGCTTGCTGTACCTGCATGTTAACTTTAAGCAATTCGTATACAAGGACACCCAGGTCCCTCTGAACACCAACATTTCCCAATCTGTCACCATTTAAAAAATACACTGCTTTTCTATTTTTCCTGCCAAAGTGGATAACTTCACATTTCTCCACATTATATTCCATTTGCCATGTTCTTTCCCACTCACTTAGCCTGTCTATATCCCCTTGAAGCTTCCTTGCATCCTCCTCACAACTTACATTCCCATCCAGCTTTGTATCATCAGCAAACTTGGATAGATTACATTTGGTCCCCTCATCCAAATCATTGATGTAGATTGTGAATAGCTGAGGCCCAAGCACTGATCCTTGCGGTACCCCACTAGTTACAGCCTGCCAACCCGAAAATGACCCGTTTATTCCTACTCTCTGTTTTCTGTCCATTAACCAATCCTCAATCCAAGCTAATATATTACTCCCAATCCCATCAGCCCTAATTTTGTTTAATAACATCTTGTGTGGCACCTTTTCGATTGCCTTCTGAAAATCCAAATACACCTCATCCACTGGTTCCCCCTTATCTAATCTGTTAGTTACAACCTCAAAAAACTCTAATAGATTTGTCAAACACGATTTTCCTTTCATAAATCAGTGTTGACTCTGCCCAATCCTATTATTATTTTCTAAGTGCCCTGTTACCACATCCTTAATAATAGATTCTAGCATTTTCCCTACTACTGATGTCAGGCTAACTGGTCTGTAGTTCCCCACTTTCTCTCTCCCTCCTTTCTTAAATAGTGGAGTTACATTTGCTACCTTCCAATCTGCGGGAACCGTTCTAGAATCTATGGAATTTTGGAAAATGACAACCAATGCATCCACTATCTCTATAGCCACCTCTTTCAAAACCCTAGGATGTAGGCCATCAGGTCCAGGGGATTTATTGGCTTTCAGTCCCATTAATTTCTCCAGTACTACTTTTTTACTAATACTAATTTATTTCAGTTCCTCATTCTCACTAGATCCTTGGTTCTCCACTATTTCCAGGAAGTTTTTTGCATCTTCTTCCGTGAAGACAGATACAAAGTATTTGTTTAATTTCTCTGCCATTTCCTTATTCCCCATTATAATTTCTCCTGTCTCAGCCTGTAAGGGACCCACATTTACTTTCGCTAATCTTTTCCTTTTTACATACCTATAGAAGCTTTTACAGTCTGTTTTTATGTCTCTCGCTAGTTTACTCTCATTCTATTTTCCCTTTCTTTGTCAATTTCTTGGTCCTCCTTTGCTGAATTCTAAAATCCTCCCAATCCTCAGGCTTACTAATCTTTTTGGTAACATTATAAGCCTCTTACTAATATTATCTTTAACTTCTCTTGTTAGCCACGGTTGCACCACTTTTCCTGTGGGGTTTTTGTGTCTTAAAGGAATGTATATTTGTTGTAAATTATGTATTAATTCTTTAAATGCTAGCCATTGCTCGTCCATTGTCATACCTTTTCATATAGTTTCCCAATCTACCTTAGCCAACTCGCCCCTCATACCTATGTAGTTTGCTTTGTTTAGATTTAAGACCCTAGTTTCGGATTTAACTAAATCACTTTCAAACTCAATATAATGTACAGAGGAGGTTTACCAGGATGTGACCAGGGATAAGGGATTTCAGTTATGAGGAGAGACTGGAAAAGTTAGGACTGTTCTCCTTGGAACAGAGAAGGTTAAGAGGTGAAGTAATAGAGGTTTTCAAGGTTAAGAGGTGACCCTCCTAAATTAGGCAAATGTATTATGGAGAAGAGAGATGCTGAGCAGGTCAATGCCCGAAGCATTGTTCCAAAGAACCGGCTGTAGTGCAGGAAGAAATTTAGTAACCTCAGGATGGTCCTCCACCCTTATTTAAATGTGGTGGGGCAGTCGGGGGTCAGACTGGCAAGATGCTTGCTGGGTTGTGGCCGGGGACAGCGGGGTGGAATTTCAATTGGCATCTTCAGGGATAGAACAATATCCTCTCCACATTTGCCCTCCTCACTTGCTGCTATTTTAAAAAATTCATTTATGGGATGTGGGTGTCGCTGGCAAGGCCAGCTTTTATTGCCCATCCCTAATAGCCCTTGAAAAGGTGGTGGTGAGCCGCCTTCTTGAACCGCTGCAGTCCGTGTGGTGAAGGTACTCCCACAGTGCTGTTAGGGAGGGAGTTCCAGGATTTTGACCCAGCGACGATGAAGGAACGGCGATATACTAAGTCAGGATGGTGTATGACTTGGAGGGGAACTTGGAGGTGGAGGTGTTCCCATGCGCCTGCTGCCCTTGTCCTTCTAGGTGGAAGAGGTCGCGGGTTTGGGAGGTGCTGCCGAAGAAGTCTTGGCGAGTTGCTGCAGTGCATCTTGTAGATGGTACACACTGCAGCCACGGTGCGCCGGTGGTGGAGGGAGTGAATGTTTAAGGCGGTGGATGGGGTGCCAATCAAGCGGGCTGCTTTGTCCTGGATGCTGTCGAGCATCTTGAGTGTTGTTGGAGCTGCACTCATCCAGGAAAGTGGAGAGTATTCTATCACACTCCTGACTTGTGCCTTGTAGATGGTGGAAAGGCTTTGGGGAGTCAGGAGGTGAGACACTGCTATACCACTCAATGCTCATCAATTTGCCCCATACAACATTGCCTCTAATTGGAGTGTCGCTACCTCTTTAAATAATAGGCAGATCTGTGAACTGTTAAAGAGTATCAACATTTTATTAAGCATATAGCATAAGTGAACTTACAGTAGTTGCAGGTGCTCTACAGGTCTGCTGCTTCGCTGGATCACACACTCACAGGAGCGAGAGAACAAAGGAATCACGCGCCGATGACTCAGACTCCACGCACGTATGACAAACGTGCGCCCCGCATCACAGTCCTCAAGTGTTAAGGTGGCAGTTCCTCAGGTGCCCATGGATTAGTTGAGGCAAGAGCGACTGAGAAAAAGTGGGGATGAAGGAGCGAGAGGAACACCTGAGTAGGTGCTTGGAACAGGGGGATATAAGGCAGAGAACAACAGGAACAGAAACGAGGACTGCAAGACACTGAAGGGGGCCTAGGACTGGGTGGGAGTTGCAGAAGGGTACACAAGATAGGAGGGGATACAACAGAGAGGTTTGGGTGTCTTTGTGCAAGAAACACAAAGCTAGCATGCAGGTACAGCAAGCAATGAGGAAGGCAAATGGTATGTTGGCCTTTATTGCAAGGGGGTTGGGGTATAAGAATAAGGAAGTCTTGCTACAATTGTACAGGGACTTGGTGAGACCACACCTGGAGTACTGTGCACAGTTTTAGTCTCTTTATCTAAGGAAGGATATACTTGCCTTGGAGGCAGTGCAACAAAGGTTCACTAGATTGATTCCTCGGATGAGAGGGCTGTCCTCTGATGAGAGATTGTGTAAAATGGGCCTATACTCTCTGAAGTTTAGAAGAATGAGAGGTGATCTCATTGAAACATACAAGATTCTGAAGGGGATTGACAAGGTAGATGCTGAGAGGTTGTTTCCCCTGGCTGGAGTGTACAGAACTTGGGGACATAGTCTCAGGATAAGGGGTTGGCCATTTAAGACTGAGATGAGGAGGAATTTCTTCACTCAGAGGGTTGTGAATCTTTGGAATTCTCTGCCCCAGAGGGCTGTGGATGCTCAGTCGTTGAGTATATTCAAGGCTGAGATCGATAGATTTTTGGACTCTAGGGGAATCTAGGGATATGGAGATCGGGCGGGAAAGTGGAGTTGAGGTCGATGAGCAGCCATGATCTTATTGAATGGCGGAGCAGGCTCGAGGGGCCATATGGCCTACTCCTGCTCCTATTTGTTATGTTCTTAGAAAGGGGTATGGGAGGCACAGGGAGATCATGAGAGGCACAGGAGGCTCATCCGAGGCAGGGGGTGGGGGGCTGGCCTTTGGAGGCACGGGCAGGTTACGAAAGGTCGTGGGAGGCACGGGGAGCTCCTGGGAGCTACACAGAAAATAAGAGAAGCAGATTTTGTTGGTATTTGCTTTAGATTCCTGCACATTTGAGTTGGGCAGGAAAGATCTATTTAACACAGCCGGTGAGATTGAGGTGTCAGTACACTGAATAATTAGAAACAAGAAGGCAAGCAGAGAAAGATTTGGATTCAAAAGCATTTGGTTAAAAATATCGAAGAACTGACGGTTGTCGATATCCTGCTGACTACCATTGCAGTTCTTAAAATACAGATCATTGTAATTTATTTATTCACTCCACACTGCACTATAAATATGGTAACTGAACTGAAAATAACGTTTAAGCAAATAGATAATATCTGCGTCTAAAAGAAATAAGTATTTAAGGCAAAATATGAATATTTAATATAATTATTCCTCAACCAAAACTTTTGGCAATTATCAAGTTTCTCGTGGCAGCACATCTGAAATATTTATTCCTTTTGCGACTGTTAATTAAAGCTGCACAGTTCGATACTTTCTGTGGATTTAAAGGGGCAGTACTTCCTAAGCCTTGGAAAATTTAAAGGGGCAGCGTCACCTGAAGAGCAAGTTTTTTTTTAAGGAGGCTCATCTTGAAGTGATTAATAGAATGCTGGGAAAGCTCTGCCTGGGAGACATCCGAGAATGTGGGGGCCCTTGCAGCTGCTAACTGCCCTCCCTCCGAGGCAACTCTTGCTGTTTCAGACATTGCTACTACTCCAAGAGCGATGTTCCCCTCCAAACGGTCGCCTTTTATTTTTAAAGGCTGCGCCACGACTGAATTTCTCTTCCTCCTGGCAGCGAACCTTTTTTGTGAAGGGCACCTCATCTCCAACCTGCAGTAGCATGTCTTCAGACGAGCTCAGCCAGTAGCCATGTCACCTCTCAGTCAGGAGGTTACATGGGTTCAACCCCCTCACTCCGGGGACTTGAGCACATAAGCTAGGCTGACGCTTCCGTGCAGTACTGAGGGAGCGCTGCATTGTCAGAGGCGTGCCGTCTTTCGGATGAGATGCAGAAGATCCCACGACGCTTCCTCGAAAGAAGAGCAGGGTGCTCTCACAGTCAGCACTTATTTCTCAGTCAACCACCCATTAACTGGCGATTTAACTCATTTATTTGGACCTTGCTGTGCACAAGTTGGCTGCCACGCTTGATTTGGGGCGGGGTGCGGGCAAAAAAGAAACCAAACTACTGCACTTCAGAAAGTAATTTATTGTCTATGAAACACTTTGGGACATCCTGAGGACATGAAAGGTGCTATATAAATGCAAATAGTCCGTTTTCTTCTGACTGGGCTATCAAAGCCTCTAGTGTGTCAACACCCTTAGACTTAGGTATTTTTAATCAGCTCAGCAACATCCTTTGTCTGCTGGTTAAATGATGCAGGGCAGCATCCGAAAAATGTGGTGCCATTCATAGAATTGGCGCAAAATCATCTGGAAAAGATCAAACCGTTATTACAATGTAATTCAAAGAGCAGGAACCTATTAAATTAGCCTGAGTTGTAGAAGCATCATAAAAACCGCACAGATTTGCAGACGTGATTTTTGTTCGGGTTGAAATTATTGGTGTCCCTTCGCTCAGCGTTTCCTGTGTCTCTTCCTTCGGTGAATGTTCCGCCCTCCTCGCGCTGCTGCAACTTTTACGACCCCACTGCTTCTCAGGTAATTTAATATTAAGTGCCCAGCTCTGGATGACCCAGCAATAATCTGTGCACATACTGAATTTAAGAGAGAAGAAAAAAAAGGATGTTTTGCCCTGCCATCATTTCGTTGAGGTGATGCCGTCTTTCCACTCTGCTTATGCAATCTTAAACCATTTCTTGCTTGAATCCTGCAAAAATAAATTAGGGGCATAGGAACAGGAGGAGGCCATTCAGCCCCTCGAGCCTGTTCCACCGTTCAATGAGATCATGGCTGATCTGTATCTTAACTCAATTTATCCATTTTGGTTCTGTAACCCTCAATACCCTTAACTTAACAAAAATCTATGAATCTCAGTTTTGTAAATTTTTAATTGATCCCCAGCCTAAACAGCACTTGGGGGAGGGGGGTGTGTGGAGAGAGTTCCAGATTTCCACACCCCTTTGTGTGAAGAAGTGCTTCCTGACATCACCCCTGAACGGCCTGGCTCTAATTTTAAGGTTATGCCCCCTTGTTCTGGACTCTGGGGTACAGTAGCATAGTGGTTATGATACTCAACTAGCTAATGATCCGGAGATATGAGTTCAAATCCCACCACTGGCAGCTGGAGAAATTAAATTCAATTAAATAAATCTGGAATAAAAATCTAGTATCAGTAATGGTGACCATGAAACTACCAGATTGTCGTGAAACCCATCTGGTTCACTAATGTCCTTTAGGGAAGGAAATCTGCCGTCCCTACCCGGTCTGGCCTATAGGTGACTCCAGACTCACAGCAATGTGGTTGACTCTTAACTGCCCTCTGAAATAGAAACATAGAAACATAGAAACTAGGAGCAGGAGTAGGCCATTCGGCCCGTCGAGCCTGCTCCACCATTCAATACGATCATGGCTGATCATCCAAATCCAGTACCCTGTCCCTGCTTTCTCACACAGAATCCCCATCGAGCCTGCACCGACACATATCCCACCCTATCCCCGTAACCCCACGCATTTAATTCCCCCCAACATATCCCATCCTATCCCTGTAACCCCATATATTTAATCTCCCCCTAACACTAAGGGTCAATTTATCATAGCCAAATCAACCTAACCCACACATTTTTGGACTGTGGGAGAAAACCGGAGCACCCGGAGGAAACCCACGCAGACACGGGGAGAATGTGCAAACTCCACACAGACAGTCACCCGAGGCCAGATTCGAACCCGGGTCCCTGGCGCTGTGAGGCACCAGTGCTAACCACTATGCCACCGTGTTGCCTAGCCAGCCACTCAGTTTGTATTCAAGAAGGCGGCTCACCACCACCTTCTCGAGGGCAATTAGCGATGGGCAATAAATGCTGGCCTTGCCAGCGACGCCCACATCCCGAGAATTAATTGGGGGGAAAAAAAACCTCTCCCAGGAAATAGTTTATCTCTATCTACCGTATCAAATCTTTTAATCATCTTAAACAACTCGATCAGATCATCTCTTAATATTCAAAACCCGAAGGACTACAAGCCTAGTCTATGCAAGCTGTCCTCATAATTTAATCCTTTTATCCCCTGCGCCATTCTGGTGAGTGTGCGCTGCATCCTCTCCAAGGCCAATCTATCCTTCCTGAGGTTCGGTGCCCAGAACTGAATGTAATTTCACAGTTTGCCTGAAACAAAATGGCCACTTTTGGGCTTGGCCATTTTTTCTGTGCAACCGAGGTTGGTGCCAGAGCCTGAAAAAATCTCACCCATTTTGACAACCAGTGTCATTATTGGCTTCTCCCAGAAGAGGGCGAGCATGGTTGCACAGCCTCATAAATCTCCCTGTACTCTGTCCCAATAAAATGTGCCTCTGTCTCCTCGGAGCATTCTTTAGTTAGACCACTGTGAATTTTTTACTTCCCACACCAAGTATCCGATGGCTTCCTCAGAATGAGACTGCCAATTCATGGGTGGCTTTGTATTGCCAACCCCTTATCCTAGGTCAAGCCTACATATGATTCCAGACCCACAGCAATGTGGTTGATTCTTAACTGCCCTCCGAAATGGCCTAGCAAGATACTCAAGGGCAGTTATGGACAGGCAATAAATGCTGGCCTTGCCAGCGATGCCCCCATCCCGTGAATGAATACAAAATATCCTAGAGGAGAACTCAAGACTGCCAAACTCATTTCATATCAGACCCCCCGGAGAAAAAATACTTGCATAGAATCATAGAATAGTACAGCACAGAAGGAGGCCATTCGGCCCATCGAGTCTGCGCCGGCTCTTTCGAAGAGCAATCCAGTTAGTCCCACTCCCCCCGCTCTTTCCCCATAGCCCTGCAAATTTTTCTCCTTCAAGTATTTATCCAATTGCCTTTTGAAGGCTACTATTGAATCTGTATTCACCATCCTATCAGGCAGTGCATTCCAAATCCTAACCACTCGTTGTGTAAAAAAGTTTTTCCTCATGTCGCCTCTGGTTCTTTTGCCAATCACCTTAAATCTGTGCCCTCTGGTTATCGACCCTTCAGCCATTGGAAACAGTTTCTCTTTATTTACTCTGTCTAAACCCTTCATGATTTTGAACACCTCTATCAAATCTCCTCTTAGCCTTCTCTGCTCCAAGGAGAACAACCCCAGCTTCTCCAGTCTATCCAGGTAACTGTAATCCCTCATCCCTGGAACCATTCTAGAAAATCTCTTCTGCACCCTCTCCAAAGTCTTCACATCCTTCCTAAAGTGCGGTGCTCAGGATTGGACACAATACTCCAGCTGGGGCCGAACGAGTGTTTTATAAAGGTTCAGCATAACGTCCTGGCTCTATGGGGGAGAAATTCGGTACCTTAGCACCTCCGGGGGGCGTTAACGAGGCGCTACCGGCTTTGCGACCGGGCGCAGCGATAGTTCCGACGCCCGCGAAATTGAGGTGGAGGTTTGCGGTGGCGGTAAACACGAGCGCCACGATCTCCTGCGCCCGCAACACGGTGGCATAGTGGTTAGCACTGGTGCCTCACAGCGCCAGAGACCCGGGTTCGAATCTGACCTCGGGTGACTGTCTGTGTGGAGTTTGCACATTCTCCTCGTGTCTGCGTGGGTTTCCTCCGGGTACTCCGGTTTCCTCCCACAGTCCAAAAATGTGTGGGTTAGGTTGATTTGGCTATGATAAATTGACCCTTAGTGTTAGGGGGGATTAAATATGTGGGGTTATAGGGATAGGATGGGATATGTTAGGGGGAATTAAATACATGGGGTTACGGGGGTAGGGTGGGATATGTGTACTGTGGGGATTAAAGCAGGGACAGTGTACTGGATTTGGATGATCAGCCATGATCGTATTGAATGGCGGAGCAGGCTCGACGGGCCGAATGGCCTACTCCTGCTCCTAGATTCTATGTTTCTATGTTTCTAGATCGTGATGTCATCCGGCTACGCAGCGCTCCGGCTCAGAAATTCACTCTCACCCCCTGCCTGAGCTCCTGCCGTTAGCAACGACAGGTGAAGGAGGCGGTCTGCAGTCGGAGGAGCGCTGGAGGAGCGCAATATAAAGGCATCAACGTCCGGTCGGCAAAGAATGCTGCCTTGTCAGTTTGACAAAAGCAAACAAGCGTTTTGATCGATTTCAGTGTTTTTCACTTGAAGGAGTCTTCTGCCTCAGAAAAATTATTCACTTTCATTTCGGCGAGATTTGAAAGTGCAACATTTCCATCATTTAATGGGGGCTGTGCTGGCACTGGACCTCACCCTCCAGCGTCACCGTCAGAGGCAGCGGAGGCAGAGAGAAAGATTGTAAAATATGGCCAGAGGGAGGAGGGCCAACAGGGCTCTCAACAGGAGGATTTACCCTCCCAGGCTATTCTGGCAGCATTTCTCCTACATCAATTTCACTGAGGAGCAGTGTGTTAGAAGGCTCCGCTACACCAAGAACGTGGTCACAGAGCTCTGCCACCTCCTGCAGCCAGACCTCGAGCCCCAGATCAGGAGCACCATGTCTCTCTCAGTGGCAGTCAAGGTCACCGTCGCCCTCAATTTCTACGCCAGCAGATCCTTCCAGTGTGCAACAGGAAACATATCAAACATCTTGCAGTTCGCCGTCCATTGCTGCATCCACGAGGTCACAGATGCTCTCTACAGAAGGAGAAGGGACTACTTTCCTTCCCCATGGCCAGAGAGAAGCAGCGCTTGCCTGCACGTGGCTTTGCCAGGATAGCGGGCTTCCCCATTGTGCAGGGTGCCATTGACAGCACCCACGTCGCTTTGTGGGCACCGCATAACAACCCTGAGGTCTTCCGTAACCGCAAAGGCTACCACTCACTTAATGTGCAGTTGGTGTGCGACCACACACAGCAAATCCTCACCGTCAATGCCTGCTATCCTGGTAACAGCCACGATGCCTTCATCCTGTGCCAGACCGGTGTGCCAGCTCTCTTCCAACCACCACATCAAGCTCACGGCTGGCTACTGGGAGACAAGGGCTATCCACTCTCCACCTGGCTCATGACTCCCCTCCGCAACCCCAGCACTCGTGCCCAACACTCATACAATGAGAAACATGCTGCCACCAGGAACATCATTGAGCAGACCATCGGAGTGCTCAAGCACCGGTTCCGCTGCCTTGACCGCTCGGGAGGAGCCCTCCAGTACTCGGTTGAGCGGGTGTCCCTTTTTGTCGTCGTCTGCTGCATGCTCCACAACTTGGCCATCCTGAGGGCACAACCATTGCCACCAGGCATAGCGGGACCACCTCAAGAGGAGGAGGAGGAGGAGGAACAGGAGCACGAACAGCAGCAACAGAGGAGCCAGCCACTCCATCGGCCTTGTGGAAGGACGGTCTGTGACCGCCTCATCAGACTTCGGTTCCAATGGATTCGAGGCCACTACCCGGGTGCTCATCCAGTCCCCATCATTCCATCAATTTCTCATTCCATACCACACCCCAAAGCTAAAATGGGACCCAGCACCATTTCTGCAACATTCCAAGAATAAATTTAACCAAAATCAGTAACCACATATATACAGCACCAATATTAACTAATCACCCTCGTGCAAACCCTTACTTCCCCTCTTTACAGTGCCTTTTCCTAATCTGCTGCTCCTACGTAGTGTCTCCCCAGTGGCTGCAGCAGGGCTGGTGGAAGGCTGCTGAGTGTTGGTGCCAGAGACTACAGATGGCCTTGCAGGACGCCCTCAACCAGCTGTGGGCCTGCAAGGCCCGGCTGTTCACTGCACCACCTCAAGATGGGCGGCGGCAGTCTGGGCTGGGCTGGCTGGATGACAGGCAGCGACAAGGGCAATGGCAGAGTGGCAGTGGTGGGATCAGGAATGCTGTCATCCTGAGAGAGGACAGCAGCTTCCTGCTCCACTGACCCACTGATCCACTGCCACTCCCCCGGGGCAGCACCTCAGCAGCCCTAACAATCTGCTGCAGCACAGATTGCTGGCCTGCTGCGACACCATGAGATCCCCGTTGGACTGTGGTGGACCCAGCCACGATGGCAGCAGTCAGAGCTTACGTGGCATCAAGCTGGGACTGCATGAGAGCAGTCTGAGACTCGATGGCAGCAACCATTGTCTGCATTACAGCACTAAGACGTTGCGTCGCTTCCGCCTGTGCTGCAATGGAAGCTGCCACATCGCCCATGATACGTGTCATGAGGTTTGGATCCGCACGGTCTCACTGGGAGTCCACCATCCTCTGCAGAGTGGAAATGATGGGCTCCATGGTGTGCGCAGAGCTCTGTGCAATGTTGGAGGCGGACTCCTCCACGCTCCTTACCATTGCCAAGAGGCTCTCGGGCACCCTTGCCATTGCACCTATCATCTCGGAGTGCATGCCCATCATCCTTCTTCTAAAGGCCTCCCCATCGAGGTCCTCATCTGAGTCCTGTGCAGCAGAACTCACCCTCCGGGGAGCTTGTTCCCGAGCTACCCTTTCCCCCTGGCCTTGCTGCAGCCCGCTCGTCCCCGGTGCATCACCCAGTGCAGACCCCTCTACTAAAGTTGCCTCTAAAGATTGCGTAGTGCCAGTATCTGAGGTGGTGCCTGCGGGTGAGAGATGCAGTGACGCGGTGCTTTGCTCCTCCTCCTCTTCTTCCTCACTCTCAGTGGGAGGCTCAGGGACAGGCTGGTCATCTGGTTGCTGATTCTCTGAAAGCTTAAAGGCACAAGACTCGTGTTAAGGTGAGGGCAGGGGGGCAGGAAGGGAGCAAGGAATGCAGACAGTATCAGGAGCTGGAAAGTGGGAAAGGCTTGTGGTGTGAGGGGGAAGTGGGATGAGAGAAGGAGAGGGGATGAACATACCGTTGTTACCCCCAAGGGGGTCGACGTTACCGACGGCTAGGGTGCCCACCACCTGCTGCCCAATGAGTCGCAGCACTCGCTCCTCCAGGTCTGAGAGCTGCTGGAGCTGCTCACTACCCCAGCCTGTTCTCTGCTGCTCCCTCCTATTGTGGGCCATCTTGGCCTGCATGAGAAACGAATGTGTGTGATTCAGAGTCCAGCTATGTGTTTGGGAGATATGCCTGCCATAGTTGAATAGCTGTGATTGTAGGCAAGGTGTGAGGTGTGGATGTGAGTTTAAGTAGGGGCAGATGCGTGGTGGGGGTGTGGGGGTTTGTGCAGTGTGCACAGACTGAGGTTCAGATGCTGGTATGTAGGACCTGTTCTCCTCATTTTTCCTACAAAAATGTATCACCTCACACTTTTCTGCGTTGAATTTCATCTGCCATGTGTCCGCCCATTCCACCAGCCTGTCTCTGTCTTCTTGACGTCTATCACTATCTTCCTCACTGTTTCCTGCACTTTCAAGTTTCGTGTCATCTGCAAATTTTGAAGCTGTGCCCCGTACCCCGCCCCACCCCTAAGTCCAGAAAATGAATGTATATTAAAAACCGTAGTGGTCCTAGTACTGAACCTTGGGGAACGCCACTGAAAACCTCCCTCCAGTCTGAAAAACAGCCATTTACAGCAACTCGGTTTTCTATCCCTGCTTCTACTGTCTCTTTTATCCCATGGGCTTCAATTTTGCTAAAAGCTTAAGGGGGAAAAACTCGGTTGGTTAGCGCCGCCCATTAGCGCCTCCGGGGGTGCTAGGAACTTAGTGCCCGAGCGCGGCGATCTTGGCACCGCTCGCGAAATTGACCAGTCGTTTTGCGGCGGCGCTAAACACTACCACCACGATCTCCTGCGCCCGCAGATCGTGACGTCAGTCAAGCGTGCAACGCCCCGGTAGCGCCCCGGACCGGATATTGAGTCACGCCCCCTGCCTTGGCGCCTGCCACTAGGAACGACAGGTAGAGGGGAACATTTTCAAGTCGGGTTGGGCTGGGGGAGCGCTATTTAAAGGCGGGCGCTTCCTGACTTTTCTTGTTGGCAAAATTTTTAGTTTTGGCCCTCAGCACCACTTTTGAGGTTCCGAAGCGCCGAGCTCTTTCCCTGGGCCTGTCCATTAGTGCTTCCAACACAATTGCTTTCGAGGTCTCTCCAGGCCGCGATTCAAGGCAGTAAGTAGCAGGGAGTGGCTGGCCAGCAAGATGGCCCCTCCCCTTTATATCGCTGTCAACACTGACCCCCGATATATCGCCATCCGCACTGACCCCCGATATATCGCCATCCGCACTGACCCCCGATATATCGCCGTCTGCACTGACCCCCCGATATATTGCCGTCCGCACTGTGCCCGATATATCGCCGTCCGCACTGACCCCCGATATATCGCCGTCCGCACTGACCCCGATATACCGCCGTCCGCACTGACCCCCGATATATCACCGTCCACACTGACACCCGATAAATCGCCCTCTGCGCTGACGCCCGATATATCACCGTCCGGGCTGACCCCTGATATATTGCCCTCTGCGCTGACCCCCAATATATCACCGTCCACACTGACCCCCGAAAAATCACCGTCCGGGCTTACCCCCGATATATCGCCGTCCGCACTGACCCCCGATATATCGCCGTCCGCACTGACCCCCGATATATCGCCGTCCGCACTGACCCCCGATATATCGCCGTCCGCACTGGCCGCCGATATATCGCCGTCAACACTGACCCCCGATATATCACCGTCCGGGCTGACCCCTGATATATATTACTGTCCGCACTGACCCCCGATATATCGCCATCCGCACTGACCCCCGATATATATTACTGTCCGCACTGACCCCCGATATATCGCCGTCCGCACTGACCCCCCGATATATCGCCGTCCGCACTGACCCCGATATATCGCCGTCCGCACGGACCCCCGATATATCGCCGTCCGCACGGACCCCAGATATATCTCCGTCCGCACTGACCCCCGATATATCGCCGTCCGCACTGAACCCGATATATCACCGTCCGCACTGACCCCCTGATATATCGCCATCCGCACTGACCCCCGATATATCGCCGTCCGGTCTGACCCCCCGATATATCGCCGTCCGCACTGACCCCCGATATATCGCCATCCGCACTGACCCCCGATATATCGCCGTCCGCACTGACCCCCGATATATCGCCGGCCGCACTGACCCCCGATATATCGCCGTCCGGTCTGACCCCCCGATATATCGCCGTCCGCACTGACCCCCGATATATCGCCATCCGCACTGACCCCCGATATATTGCCGTCCGCACTGACCGCCGATATATCGCCGTCCGCGCTGAACCCCGATATATCGCGATTCGCACTGACCCCCGATATAACGCCGTACGCACTGACCCCCCGATATATCACCGTCCGCAATGACCCCCGATATATCGCCGTCCGCACGGACCCCCGATATATCTCCGTCGTCACTGACCCCCGATATATCGCCGTCCGCACTGACCCCTGATATATCGCCCTCCGCACTGACCCCCGATATATCGCCGTCCGCACTGACCCCCATAGATCGCCCTCTGCGCTGACCCCCGATATATCGCCATCTGCACTGACCCCCGATATATCTCCATCCTCACTGACCCCCGATATATCGCCGCCCGCACCGACCCCCGATATATCGCCGTCCGCACTGACCCCCCGATATATCGCCGTCCGCAATGACCCCCGATATATCTCTGTCCGCACTGACCCCCGATAGATCGCCGTCCGCACTGACCCCCCGATATAACGCCGCCCGCACTGATCCCCGATATATCGCCGTCCACACTGACCTCCGATATAACGCCATCCTCAATGAACCCGGATATATCGCCGTCCGCACTGACCCCCGTTATATCGGCGTCCGCACTGACTCCCGATACATCGCCGTCCGCACTGACCCCCGATATATCGGCGACCGCACTGACCCCCGAAATACCGCCGACCTCACTGACCCCCCGATATATCACCATCCGCACTGATGCCCGATATATGGCCATCCGGTCTGACCCCCGATATATCACCCTCTGCGCTGACACCCGATATACCGCCGTCCGTGCTGACCCCCGATATAGCGCCGTCCACGCTGAACCCCGAAATATCGCCGTTCGCGCTGACCCCCGATATAACGCTGTCCGCACTGACCCCCGATATATCTCCGTCCTCACTGACCCCCGATATATCGCCGCCCGCACCGACCCCCGATATATCGCCGTCCGCACTGACCCCCGATATATCGCCGTCCGCAATGACCCCCGATATATCACCGTCCGCACTGACCCTCGATATATCGCCGTCTGGTCTGATCCCCCGATATATCGCTGTCCGCTCTGACCCCCGATATATCTCCGTCCTCACTGACCCCCGATATATCGCCGTCCGCACTAACCCCCGATATATCGCCGTCCGCACTGACCCCCGATATATCGCCGTCCGCACTGACCCCCGATATATCGCCGTCCACACTGACCCCGATATATCGCCGTCCGCACTGACCCCCGATATATCGCCGTCCGCACTGACCCCCGATATATCTCTGTCCGCACTGACCCCCGATATATCGCCGTCCGCTCTGACCCCCGATATATCGCCATCCGCACTAACCCCCGATATATTGCCATCCGCACTGACCCCCAATATATCGCCGTCCGCACTGACCCCCAATATATCTCTGTCCGCACTGACCCCCCGATATATCGCCGTCCGCACTGACCCCGATATATCGCCGTCCGCACGGACCCCCGATATATCGCCGTCCGCACGGACCCCAGATATATCTCCGTCCGCACTGACCCATGATATATCGCCGTCCGCACTGAACCCGATATATCACCGTCCGCACTGACCCCCTGATATATCGCCATCCGCACTGACCCCCGATATATCGCCGTCCGGTCTGACCCCCCGATATATCGCCGTCCGCACTGACCCCCGATATATCGCCATCCGCACTGACCCCCGATATATCGCCGTCCGCACTGACCCCCGATATATCGCCGGCCGCACTGACCCCCGATATATCGCCGTCCGGTCTGACCCCCCGATATATCGCCGTCCGCACTGACCCCCGATATATCGCCATCCGCACTGACCCCCGATATATTGCCGTCCGCACTGACCGCCGATATATCGCCGACCGCGCTGAACCCCGATATATCGCGATTCGCACTGACCCCCGATATAACGCCGTACGCACTGACCCCCCGATATATCACCGTCCGCAATGACCCCCGATATATCGCCGTCCGCACGGACCCCCGATATATCTCCGTCCTCACTGACCCCCGATATATCGCCGTCCGCACTGACCCCTGATATATCGCCCTCCGCACTGACCCCCGATATATCGCCGTCCGCACTGACCCCCATAGATCGCCCTCTGCGCTGACCCCCGATATATCGCCATCTGCACTGACCCCCGATATATCTCCATCCTCACTGACCCCCGATATATCGCCGCCCGCACCGACCCCCGATATATCGCCGTCCGCACTGACCCCCCGATATATCGCCGTCCGCAATGACCCCCGATATATCTCTGTCCGCACTGACCCCCGATAGATCGCCGTCCGCACTGACCCCCCGATATAACGCCGCCCGCACTGATCCCCGATATATCGCCGTCCACACTGACCTCCGATATAACGCCATCCTCAATGAACCCGGATATATCGCCGTCCGCACTGACCCCCGATATATCGGCGTCCGCACTGACTCCCGATACATCGCCGTCCGCACTGACCCCCGATATATCGGCGACCGCACTGACCCCCGAAATACCGCCGACCTCACTGACCCCCCGATATATCACCATCCGCACTGATGCCCGATATATGGCCATCCGGTCTGACCCCCGATATATCACCCTCTGCGCTGACACCCGATATACCGCCGTCCGTGCTGACCCCCGATATAGCGCCGTCCACGCTGAACCCCGAAATATCGCCGTTCGCGCTGACCCCCGATATAACGCTGTCCGCACTGACCCCCGATATATCTCCGTCCTCACTGACCCCCGATATATCGCCGCCCGCACCGACCCCCGATATATCGCCGTCCGCACTGACCCCCGATATATCGCCGTCCGCAATGACCCCCGATATATCACCGTCCGCACTGACCCTCGATATATCGCCGTCTGGTCTGATCCCCCGATATATCGCTGTCCGCTCTGACCCCCGATATATCTCCGTCCTCACTGACCCCCGATATATCGCCGTCCGCACTAACCCCCGATATATCGCCGTCCGCACTGACCCCCGATATATCGCCGTCCGCACGGACCCCCGATATATCGCCGTCCGCACGGACCCCAGATATATCTCCATCCGCACTGACCCATGATATATCGCCGTCCGCACTGAACCCGATATATCACCGTCCGCACTGACCCCCTGATATATCGCCATCCGCACTGACCCCCGATATATCGCCGTCCGGTCTGACCCCCCGATATATCGCCGTCCGCACTGACCCCCGATATATCGCCATCCGCACTGACCCCCGATATATCGCCGTCCGCACTGACCCCCGATATATCGCCGGCCGCACTGACCCCCGATATATCGCCGTCCGGTCTGACCCCCCGATATATCGCCGTCCGCACTGACCCCCGATATATCGCCATCCGCACTGACCCCCGATATATTGCCGTCCGCACTGACCGCCGATATATCGCCGTCCGCGCTGAACCCCGATATATCGCGATTCGCACTGACCCCCGATATAACGCCGTACGCACTGACCCCCCGATATATCACCGTCCGCAATGACCCCCGATATATCGCCGTCCGCACGGACCCCCGATATATCTCCGTCCTCACTGACCCCCGATATATCGCCGTCCGCACTGACCCCTGATATATCGCCCTCCGCACTGACCCCCGATATATCGCCGTCCGCACTGACCCCCATAGATCGCCCTCTGCGCTGACCCCCGATATATCGCCATCTGCACTGACCCCCGATATATCTCCATCCTCACTGACCCCCGATATATCGCCGCCCGCACCGACCCCCGATATATCGCCGTCCGCACTGACCCCCCGATATATCGCCGTCCGCAATGACCCCCGATATATCTCTGTCCGCACTGACCCACGACAGATCGCCGTCCGCACTGACCCCCCGATATAACGCCGCCCGCACTGATCCCCGATATATCGCCGTCCACACTGACCTCCGATATAACGCCGTCCTCAATGAACCCGGATAAATCGCCGTCCGCACTGACCCCCGATATATCGGCGTCCGCACTGACTCCCGATACATCGCCGTCCGCACTGACCCCCGATATATCGGCGACCGCACTGACCCCCGAAATACCGCCGACCTCACTGACCCCCCGATATATCACCATCCGCACTGATGTCCGATATATGGCCATCCGGTCTGACCCCCGATATATCACCCTCTGCGCTGACACCCGATATACCGCCGTCCGTGCTGACCCCCGATATAGCGCCGTCCACGCTGAACCCCGAAATATCGCCGTTCGCGTTGACCCCCGATATAACGCTGTCCGCACTGACCCCCGATATATCTCGGTCCTCACTGACCCCCGATATATCGCCGCCCGCACCGACCCCCGATATATCGCCGTCCGCACTGACCCCCGATATATCGCCGTCCGCACTGACCCTCGATATATCGCCGTCTGGTCTGATCCCCCGATATATCGCTGTCCGCTCTGACCCCCGATATATCTCCGTCCTCACTGACCCCCGATATATCGCCGTCCGCACTAACCCCCGATATATCGCCGTCCGCACTGACCCCCGATATATCGCCGTCCGCACTGACCCCCGATATATCGCCGTCCACACTGACCCCGATATATCGCCGTCCGCACTGACCCCCGATATATCGCCGTCCGCACTGACCCCCGATATATCTCTGTCCGCACTGACCCCCGATATATCGCCGACCGCTCTGACCCCCGATATATCGCCATCCGCACTAACCCCCGATATATTGCCATCCGCACTGACCCCCAATATATCGCCGTCCGCACTGACCCCCAATATATCTCTGTCCGCACTGACCCCCGATATATCGCCGTCCGCACTGACCCCCGATATATCGCCGTCCGCACTGACCCCCGATATATCGCAGTCCGCACTGACCCCCGATATATCGCCGTCCGCACTGACCCCCGATATATCGCCGTCCGCACTGACCCCCGATGTATCGCCGTCTGCACTGACCCCCGATATATCGCCGTCCGCACTGATCCCCCGATATATTACCATCTGCACTGACCCCCGATATATCGCTCTCCGCACTGACCTCCGATATATCGCCGACCGCACTGACCCCCCGATATATCGCCGTACGCACTGATCCCCCGATATATTACCATCTGCACTGACCCCCGATATATCGCTCTCCGCAGTGACCTCCGATATATCGCCGTCCACACTGACCCCCGATATATCACCGTCCGCACTGACCCCCGATATATCGCCGTCCTCACTGACCCCCGATATATTGCCGTCTGCACTGACCCCGATATATCGCCGTCCGCACTGACCCTCGATATATCGCCGTCCGCACTGACCCCCGATATATCGCCGTCGGCACTGACCCCCGATATATCGCCGTCCGCACTGACCCCCGATATATCGCCCTCCGCACTGACCTCCGATATATCGCCGTCCGCACTGACCCCCGATATATCGCCGTACGCACTGACCCCCGATATATCGGCGACCGCACTGACCCCAGATATATCGCCGACCTCACTGATCCCCGAAATATGGCCACCCGGTCTGACCCCCCAATATATTGCCGTTCGGTCTGACCCCCGATATATCACCCTCTACGCTGATACCCGATATACCGCCGTCCGCGCTGAACCCCGATATATCGCCATTCGCACTGACCCCCGATATATCGCTGACCGCACTGGCCCCCGATATATCGCCGTCCGCACTGAACCCCAATATATCGCCCGCTGTGCTGACCCCCGATATATCGCCGTCCGCACTGACCCCCCGATATATCACCGTCCGCACTGACCCCCAATATATCGCTGACCACACTGGCCCCCGATATATCGCCGTCCGCACTGAACCCCAATATATCGCCCGCTGTGCTGACCCCCGATATATCGCCATCCGCACTGACCCCCAATATATCGCCGTCCGCACTGACCCACGATATATCGCTCTCCGCACTGACCCCCGATATATCGCTGTCCGCACTGACCCCCGATGTATCGCTGTTCGCACTGACCCCCCGATATATCGCCATCCGCACTGACCCCGATATATCACCATCCGCACTGACCCCCGATATATCGCTCCCCGCACTGACCCCCCAATATATCACCGTCCGCACTGACCCCCGATTTATCACCGTCCGCACTGACCCCCGATATATCGCCATCCGCACTGACCCCCCGATATAACGCCGTCCGCACTGACCCCCGATATATCGCTCCCCGCACTGACCCCCCAATATATCACCGTCCGCACTGACCCCCGATATATCGTCATCCGCACTGACACCCGATGTATCGCTGTTCGCACTGACCCCCAATATATCGCCGTCTGCACTGACCCCCCGATATATCGCCGTCCGCACTAACCCCGATATATCGCCGTACGCACTGTCCCCCGATATATCGGCGACCGCACTGACCCCAGATATATCGCCGACCTCACTGACCCCCCGATATATCGCCATTCGTACTGATCCCCGATATATCGCCATCCGGTCTGACCCCCCAATATATTGCCGTTCTGTCTGACCCCCGATATATCACCGTCTGCGCTGACACCCGATATATCGCCGTACGCACTGACCCCCGATATATCGGCGACCGCACTGACCCCAGATATATCGCCGACCTCACTGATCCCCGAAATATGGCCACCCGGTCTGACCCCCCAATATATTGCCGTTCGGTCTGACCCCCGATATATCACCCTCTGCGCTGATACCCGATATACCGCCGTCCGCGCTGAACCCCGATATATCGCCATTCGCACTGACCCCCGATATATCGCTGACCGCACTGGCCCCCGATATATCGCCGTCCGCACTGAACCCCAATATATCGCCCGCTGTGCTGACCCCCGATATATCGCCGTCCGCACTGACCCCCCGATATATCACCGTCCGCACTGACCCCCAATATATCGCTGACCACACTGGCCCCCGATATATCGCCGTCCGCACTGAACCCCAATATATCGCCCGCTGTGCTGACCCCCGATATATCGCCATCCGCACTGACCCCCAATATATCGCCGTCCGCACTGACCCACGATATATCGCTCTCCGCACTGACCCCCGATATATCGCTGTCCGCACTGACCCCCGATGTATCGCTGTCCGCACTGACCCCCGATATATCACCGTCCGCACTGACCCCCAATATATCGCTGACCACACTGGCCCCCGATATATCGCCGTCCGCACTGAACCCCAATATATCGCCCGCTGTGCTGACCCCCGATATATCGCCATCCGCACTGACCCCCAATATATCGCCGTCCGCACTGACCCACGATATATCGCTCTCCGCACTGACCCCCGATATATCGCTGTCCGCACTGACCCCCGATGTATCGCTGTCCGCACTGACCCCCGATTTATCACCGTCCGCACTGACCCCCGATATATCGCCATCCGCACTGACCCCCCGATATATCGCCGTCCGCACTGACCCCCGATATATTGCTCCCCACACTGACCCCCCAATATATCACCGTCCGCACTGACCCCCGATTTATCACCGTCCGCACTGACCCCCGATATATCGCCATCCGCACTGACCCCCCGATATATCGCCGTCCGCACTGACCCCCGATATATCGCTCCCCGCACTGACCCCCCAATATATCACCGTCCGCACTGACCCCCGATATATCGTCATCCGCACTGACACCCGATGTATCGCTGTTCGCACTGACCCCCAATATATCGCCGTCTGCACTGACCGCTCGATATATCGCCGTCCACACTGACCCCCGATATTTCGCCGTCCGCACCGACCCCCGATATATCGCTCTCCGTATTGACCCCCGATATATCGGCGTCCGCACTGACTCCCGATACATCGCCGTCCACACTGACCCCCGATATATCGGCGACCGCACTGACCCCCGAAATACCGCCGACCTCACTGACCCCCCGATATATCGCCATCCGCACTGACCCCCAATATATCGCCGTCCGCACTGACCCACGATATATCGCTCTCCGCACTGACCCCCGATATATCGCTGTCCGCACTGACCCCCGATGTATCGCTGTCCGCACTGACCCCCGATTTATCACCGTCCGCACTGACCCCCGATATATCGCCATCCGCACTGACCCCCCGATATATCGCCGTCCGCACTGACCCCCGATATATCGCTCCCCACACTGACCCCCCAATATATCACCGTCCGCACTGACCCCCGATTTATCACCGTCCGCACTGACCCCCGATATATCGCCATCCGCACTGACCCCCCGATATATCGCCGTCCGCACTGACCCCCGATATATCGCTCCCCGCACTGACCCCCCAATATATCACCGTCCGCACTGACCCCCGATATATCGTCATCCGCACTGACACCCGATGTATCGCTGTTCGCACTGACCCCCAATATATCGCCGTCTGCACTGACCCCTCGATATATCGCCGTCCACACTGACCCCCGATATTTCGCCGTCCGCACCGACCCCCGATATATCGCTCTCCGCATTGACCCCCGATATATCGGCGTCCGCACTGACTCCCGATACATCGCCGTCCACACTGACCCCCGATATATCGGCGACCGCACTGACCCCCGAAATACCGCCGACCTCACTGACCCCCCGATATATCACCATCCGCACTGATGCCCGATATATGGCCATCCAGTCTGACCCCCGATATATCACCCTCTGCGCTGACACCCGATATACCGCCGTCCGTGCTGACCCCCGATATAGCGCCGTCCACGCTGAACCCCGAAATATCGCCGTTCGCGTTGACCCCCGATATAACGCCGCCCGCACCGACCCCCGATATATCGCCGTCCGCACTGACCCCCGATATATCGCCGTCCGCAATGACCCCCGATATATCACCGTCCGCACTGACCCTCGATATATCGCCATCTGGTCTGATCCCCCGATATATCGCTGTCCGCTCTGACCCCCGATATATCTCCGTCCTCACTGACCCCCGATATATCGCCGTCCGCACTGACCCCCGATATATCGCCGTCCGCACTGACCCCCGATATATCGCCGTCCGCACTGACCCCCGATATATCGCCGTCCGCACTGACCCCCGATATATCGCCGTCCGCACTGACCCCCGATATATCGCCGTCCGCACTGACCCCCGATATATCTCTGTCCGCACTGACCCCCGATATATCGCCGTCCGCTCTGACCCCCGATATATCGCCATCCGCACTGACCCCCGATATATCGCCGTCCGCACTGACCCCCAATATATCTCTGTCCGCACTGACCCCCGATATATCGCCGTCCGCACTGACCCCCGATATATCGCCGTCCGCACTGACCCCCGATATATCGCAGTCCGCACTGACCCCCGATATATCGCCGTCCGCACTGACCCCCGATATATCGCCGTCCGCACTGACCCCCGATGTATCGCCGTCTGCACTGACCCCCGATATATTGCTCTCCGCACTGACCTCCGATATATCGCCGTCCGCACTGACCCCCGATATATCGCCGACCGCACTGACCCCCCGATATATCGCCGTACGCACTGACCCCCGATATATCACCGTCCGCACTGACCCCCGATATGTCGCCGTCCACACTGACCCCCGATATATTGCCGTCTGCACTGACCCCGATATATCGCCTTCCGCACTGACCCCCGATATATCGCCGTCCGCACTGACCCCCGATATATCGCCGTCCGCACTGACACCGATATATCGCCGTCCGCACTGACCCTCGATATATCGCCGTCCGCACTGACCCCCGATATATCGCCGTCGGCACTGACCCCCGATATATCGCCGTCCGCACTGACCACCGATATATCGCCCTCCGCACTGACCCTCGATATATCGCCGTCCGCACTGACCCCCGATGTATCGCCGTCCGCACTGACCCCCGATATATCGCCGTCCGCACTGATCCCCCAATATATTTCCGTCTGCACTGACCCCCGATATATCGCTCTCCGCACTGACCTCCGATATATCGCCGTCCGCACTGACCCCCGATATATCGCCGTACGCACTGACCCCCGATATATCGGCGACCGCACTGACCCCAGATATATCGCCGACCTCACTGATCCCCGAAATATGGCCATGGTCTGACCCCCGATTATATCACCCTCTGCGCTGATACCCGATATAGCGCCGTCCGCACTGACGCCCGATATATCGCCGAACACACTGAGCCCCGATATATCACCCTCCGCGCTGACCCCCGATATATCGCTGTCCGCGCTGAACCCCGATATATCGCCATTCGCACTGACCCCCGATATATCGCTGACCGCACTGGCCCCCGATATATCGCCGTCCGCACTGAACCCCAATATATCGCCCGCTGTGCTGACCCCCGATATATCGCCGTCCGCACTGACCCCCCGATATATCACCGTCCGCACTGACCCCCAATATATCGCTGACCGCACTGGCCCCCGATATATCGCCGTCCGCACTGAACCCCAATATATCGCCCGCTGTGCTGACCCCCGATATATCGCCATCCGCACTGACCCCCAATATATCGCCGTCCGCACTGACCCACGATATATCGCTCTCCGCACTGACCCCCGATATATCGCTGTCCGCACTGACCCCCGATGTATCGCTGTTCGCACTGACCCCCCGATATATCGCCATCCGCACTGACCCCCGATATATCACCATCCGCACTGACCCCCGATATATCGCTCCCCGCACTGACCCCCCAATATATCACCGTCCGCACTGACCCCCGATTTATCACCGTCCGCACTGACCCCCGATATATCGCCATCCGCACTGACCCCCCGATATAACGCCGTCCGCACTGACCCCCGATATATCGCTCCCCGCACTGACCCCCCAATATATCACCGTCCGCACTGACCCCCGATATATCGTCATCCGCACTGACACCCGATGTATCGCTGTTCGCACTGACCCCCAATATATCGCCGTCTGCACTGACCCCCCGATATATCGCCGTCCGCACTAACCCCGATATATCGCCGTACGCACTGTCCCCCGATATATCGGCGACCGCAATGACCCCAGATATATCGCCGACCTCACTGACCCCCCGATATATCGCCATTCGTACTGATCCCCGATATATCGCCATCCGGTCTGACCCCCCAATATATTGCCGTTCTGTCTGACCCCCGATATATCACCCTCTGCGCTGACACCCGATATACCGCCGTCCGCACTGACCCCCGATATATCGCCGAACGCACTGACCCCCGATATATCGTCATCCGCGCTGACCCCCGATATATCTCCGGCCTCACTGACCCCCGATATATCGCTGACCGCACTATCCCCGATATATCGCCGTCCACACTGACCCCCGATATATCGCTCTCCGCACTGACCCCCGATATATCGCCGTCCGCACTAATCCCGATATATCGCCGTACGCACTGACCCCCGATATATCGGCGACCGCACTGACCCCCGATGTATCGCTGTTCGCAGTGACCCCCCGATATATCGCCATCCGCACTGACCCCCGATATATCACCATCCGCACTGAACCCCGATATATCGCTCCCCGCACTGACCCCCCAATATATCACCGTCCGCACTGACCCCCGATTTATCACCGTCCGCACTGATCCCCGATATATCGCCATCCGCACTGACCCCCCGATATATCGCCGTCTGCACTGACCCCCAATATATCGCTCCCCGCACTGACCCCCCAATATATCACCGTCCGCACTGACCCCCAATATATCGCCGTCTGCACTGACCCCTCGATATATCGCCGTCCACACTGACCCCCGATATTTCGCCGTCTGCACTGACCCCTCGATATATCGCCGTCCACACTGACCCCCGATATATCGCCGTCCGCACTAACCCCGATATATCGCCGTCCGCACTGACCCCCCGATATATCACCGTCCGCACTGATCCCCAATATATCGCCGTCCGCACTGACCCCCCGATATATCACCGTCCGCACTCATCCCCGATATATCGCCGTCCGCACTGACCACCCGATATATCACCGTCCGCACTGATCCCCGATGTATCGCCATCCGCACTGACCCCCGATATATCGCCGTCCGCACTGACCCCCGATATATCGCCGTCCACACTGAACCCCAATATATCGCCCGCTGTGCTGACCCCCGATATATCGCCATCCACACTGACCCCCAATATATCGCCGTTCGCACTGACCCACGATATATCGCTCTCCGCACTGACCCCCGATATATCGCTGTCCGCACTGACCCCCAATGTATCGCTGTTCGCACTGACCCCCCGATATATCGCCATCCGCACTGACCCCCGATATATCACCATCCGCACTGACCCCCGATATATCGCTCCCCGCACTGACCCCCCAATATATCACCGTCCGCACTGACCCCCGATTTATCACCGTCCGCACTGACCCCCGATATATCGCCATCCGCACTGACCCCCCGATATATCGCCGTCCGCACTGACCCCCGATATATCGCTCCCCGCACTGACCCCCCAATATATCACCGTCCGCACTGACCCCCGATATATCGTCATCCGCACTGACACCCGATGTATCGCTGTTCGCACTGACCCCCAATATATCGCCGTCTGCACTGACCCCTCGATATATCGCCGTCCACACTGACCCCCGATATTTCGCCGTCCGCACCGGCCCCCGATATATCGCTCTCCGCATTGACCCCCGATATATCGGCGTCCGCACTGACTCCCGATACATCGCCGTCCGCACTGACCCCCGATATATCGGCGACCGCACTGACCCCCGAAATACCGCCGACCTCACTGACCCCCCGATATATCACCATCCGCACTGATGCCCGATATATGGCCATCCAGTCTGACCCCCTATATATCACCCTCTGCGCTGACACCCGATATACCGCCGTCCGTGCTGACCCCCGATATAGCGCCGTACACGCTGAACCCCGAAATATCGCCGTTCGCGTTGACCCCCGATATAACGCCGCCCGCACCGACCCCCGATATATCGCCGTCCGCACTGACCCCCGATATATCGCCGTCCGCAATGACCCCCGATATATCACCGTCCGCACTGACCCTCGATATATCGCCATCTGGTCTGATCCCCCGATATATCGCTGTCCGCTCTGACCCCCGATATATCTCCGTCCTCACTGACCCCCGATATATCGCCGTCCGCACTGACCCCCGATATATCGCCGTCCGCACTGACCCCCGATATATCGCCGTCCGCACTGACCCCCGATATATCGCCGTCCGCACTGACCCCCGATATATCGCCGTCCGCACTGACCCCCGATATATTACCATCTGCACTGACCCCCGATATATCGCTCTCCGCACTGACCTCCGATATATCGCCGTCCGCACTGACCCCCGATATATCACCGTCCGCACTGACCCCCGATATGTCGCCGTCCGCACTGACCCCCGATATATTGCCGTCTGCACTGACCCCGATATATCGCCTTCCGCACTGACCCCCGATATATCGCCGTCCGCACTGACCCCCGATATATCGCCGTCCGCACTGACACCAATATATCGCCGTCCGCACTGACCCTCGATATATCGCCGTCCGCACTGACCCCCGATATATCGCCGTCGGCACTGACCCCCGATATATCGCCGTCCGCACTGACCCCCGATATATCGCCCTCCGCACTGACCCTCGATATATCGCCGTCCGCACTGACCCCCGATGTATCGCCGTCCGCACTGACCCCCGATATATCGCCGTCCGCACTGATCCCCCAATATATTTCCGTCTGCACTGACCCCCGATATATCGCTCTCCGCACTGACCTCCGATATATCGCCGTCCGCACTGACCCCCGATATATCGCCGTACGCACTGACCCCCGATATATCGGCGACCGCACTGACCCCAGATATATCGCCGACCTCACTGATCCCCGAAATATGGCCATGGTCTGACCCCCGATATATCACCCTCTGCGCTGATACCCGATATAGCGCCGTCCGCACTGACGCCCGATATATCGCCGAACACACTGAGCCCCGATATATCACCCTCCGCGCTGACCCCCGATATATCGCCGTCCGCGCTGAACCCCGATATATCGCCATTCGCACTGACCCCCGATATATCGCTGACCGCACTGGCCCCCGATATATCGCCGTCCGCACTGAACCCCAATATATCGCCCGCTGTGCTGACCCCCGATATATCGCCGTCTGCACTGACCCCCCGATATATCACCGTCCGCACTGACCCCCAATATATCGCTGACCGCACTGGCCCCCGATATATCGCCGTCCGCACTGAACCCCAATATATCGCCCGCTGTGCTGACCCCCGATATATCGCCATCCGCACTGACCCCCAATATATCGCCGTCCGCACTGACCCACGATATATCGCTCTCCGCACTGACCCCCGATATATCGCTGTCCTCACTGACCCCCGATGTATCGCTGTTCGCACTGACCCCCCGATATATCGCCATCCGCACTGACCCCCGATATATCACCATCCGCACTGACCCCCGATATATCGCTCCCCGCACTGACCCCCCAATATATCACCGTCCGCACTGATCCCCCGATATATCGCCGTCCACACTGACCCCCGATATATCTCCGTCCGGGCTGACCCGAGATATATCGCCGTCCGCACTGACCCCCGCTATATCGCCGTCCGCACTGACCCCCGATATATCCCCGTCCGCACCGACCCCCTGATATATCGCCGTCCGCACTAACCCCCCCCCGATATATCCCCGTCCGCACTGACCCCCGATTTATCGCCGTCGGCACTGACCCCCGATATATCACCGTCCCCACTGACCCCCCGATATATCGCCATTCGCACTGACCCCCGATATATCGCCGTCCGCACTGACCCCCGATATATCACCGTCCGTACTGACCCCCGATATATCACCGTCCACACTGACCCCCGATATATCGCCATCCGCACTGACCCCCCGATATATCACCATCCGCACTGACCCCCGATATACCGCCGTCCGCACTGACCTCCGATATATCGCCTTCCCCACTGACCCCCGATATATCGCCGTCCTCACTGACCCCCGATATATCGCCGTCCGCACTGACCCCCCGACATATCGCCGTCCGCACAGACCCCCCCGATATATCGCTCCCCGCACTGACCCCCGACATATCGCCGTGCGCACTGATCCCCCGATATATCGCCGTCCACACTGACCCCCGATATATCTCCGTCCGGGCTGACCCGAGATATATCGCCGTCCGCACTGACCCCCCGATATATCACCGTCCGCACTGATCCCCGATATATCGCCATCCGCACTGACCCCCCGAGATATCACCGTCCGCACTGACCCCCAATATATCGCTGACCGCACTGGCCCCCGATATATCGCCGTCCGCACTGAACCCCAATATATCGCCTGCTGTGCTGACCCCCGATATATCACCATCCGCACTGACCCCCGATATATCGCTCCCCGCACTGACCCCCCAATATATCACCGTCCGCACTGACCTCCGATTTATCACCGTCCGCACTGACCCCCGATATATCGCCATCGGCACTGACCCCCCGATATATCGCCGTCCGCACTGACCCCCGATATATCGCTCCCCGCACTGACCCCCCAATATATCACCGTCCGCACTGACCCCCGATATATCGTCATCCGCACTGACACCCGATGTATCGCTGTTCGCACTGACCCCCAATATATCGCCGTCTGCACTGACCCCTCGATATATCGCCGTCCACACTGACCCCCGATATTTCGCCGTCTGCACCGACCCCCGATATATCGCTCTCCGCATTGACCCCCGATATATTGCCGTCCGCACTGACCCCCGATATATCGCCGTCCGCACTGACCCCCGATATATCGCTGACCGCACTGGCCCCCGATATATCGCCGTCCGCACTGACCCCCAATATATCGCCATCCACACTGAGCCCCGATATATCGCTGAACGCACTGGCCCCCGATATATCGCCGTCAGCACTGAACCCCAATATATGGCCGTCCGCACTGACCCCCGATATATCGCTGACCTTACTGGCCCCCGATATATCACCGTCCGCACTGAACCCCAATATATCACCCGCTGTGCTGACCCCCGATATATCGCCATCCGCACTGACCCCCAATATATCGCCGTCGGCACTGACCCACGATATATCGCTCTCTGCACTGACCCCCGATATATCGCTGTCCGCACTGACCCCCGATGTATCGCTGTTCGCACTGACACCCCGATATATCGCCATCCGCACTGACCCCCGATATATCGCCATCCGCACTGACCCCCGATATATCACCATCCGCACTGACCCCCGATATATCACCGTCCGCACTGACCCACGATATATCGCCATCCGCACTGACCCCCGATATATCGCTCCCCGCACTGACCCCCCAATATATCACCGTCCGCACTGACCCCCGATTTATCGCCGTCCGCACTGACACCCCGATATATCGCCGTCCGCACTGACCCCCGATATATCGCTTCCCACACTGACCCCCGATCTATCGCCGTCCACACTGACCCCCGATATATCGCCGTCCGCACTGACCCCCGATATATCGCCGTCCGCACTGATCCCCGATATATCGCCCTCCGCACTGACCCCCGGTATATCGCCGTCCACACTGACCCCCCAATATATCACCGTCCGCACTGATCCCCGATATATCGCCGTCCGCACTGACCCCCGATATATCGCCGTCCACACTGACCCCCCAATATATCACCGTCCGCACTGATCCCCGAAAAATCGCCGTCCGCACTGACCCCCGATATATCGTCATCCGCACTGACACCCGATGTATCGCTGTTCGCACTGACCCCCAATATATCGCCGTCTGCACTGACCCCTCGATATATCGCCGTCCACACTGACCCCCGATATTTCGCCGTCTGCACCGACCCCCGATATATCGCTCTCCGCATTGACCCCCGATATATTGCCGTCCGCACTGACCCCCGATATATCGCCATCCGCACTGACCCCCGATATATCGCTCCCCGCACTGACCCCCCAATATATCACCGTCCGCACTGACCCCCGATTTATCGCCGTCCGCACTGACACCCCGATATATCGCCGTCCGCACTGACCCCCGATATATCGCTTCCCACACTGACCCCCGATCTATCGCCGTCCACACTGACCCCCGATATATCGCCGTCCGCACTGACCCCCGATATATCGCCGTCCGCACTGATCCCCGATATATCGCCCTCCGCACTGACCCCCGGTATATCGCCGTCCACACTGACCCCCCAATATATCACCGTCCGCACTGATCCCCGATATATCGCCGTCCGCACTGACCCCCGATATATCGCCGTCCACACTGACCCCCCAATATATCACCGTCCGCACTGATCCCCGAAAAATCGCCGTCCGCACTGACCCCCGATATATCGTCATCCGCACTGACACCCGATGTATCGCTGTTCGCACTGACCCCCAATATATCGCCGTCTGCACTGACCCCTCGATATATCGCCGTCCACACTGACCCCCGATATTTCGCCGTCTGCACCGACCCCCGATATATCGCTCTCCGCATTGACCCCCGATATATTGCCGTCCGCACTGACCCCCGATATATCGCCGTCCGCACTGACCCCCGATATATCGCTGACCGCACTGGCCCCCGATATATCGCCGTCCGCACTGACCCCCAATATATCGCCATCCACACTGAGCCCCGATATATCGCTGAACGCACTGGCCCCCGATATATCGCCGTCAGCACTGAACCCCAATATATGGCCGTCCGCACTGACCCCCGATATATCGCTGACCTTACTGGCCCCCGATATATCACCGTCCGCACTGAACCCCAATATATCACCCGCTGTGCTGACCCCCGATATATCGCCATCCGCACTGACCCCCAATATATCGCCGTCGGCACTGACCCACGATATATCGCTCTCTGCACTGACCCCCGATATATCGCTGTCCGCACTGACCCCCGATGTATCGCTGTTCGCACTGACACCCCGATATATCGCCATCCGCACTGACCCCCGATATATCGCCATCCGCACTGACCCCCGATATATCACCATCCGCACTGACCCCCGATATATCACCGTCCGCACTGACCCACGATATATCGCCATCCGCACTGACCCCCGATATATCGCTCCCCGCACTGACCCCCAATATATCACCGTCCGCACTGACCCCCGATTTATCGCCGTCCGCACTGACACCCCGATATATCGCCGTCCGCACTGACCCCCGATATATCGCTTCCCACACTGACCCCCGATCTATCGCCGTCCACACTGACCCCCGATATATCGCCGTCCGCACTGACCCCCGATATATCGCCGTCCGCACTGATCCCCGATATATCGCCCTCCGCACTGACCCCCGATATATCGCCGTCCACACTGACCCCCCAATATATCACCGTCCGCACTGATCCCCGATATATCGCCGTCCGCACTGACCCCCGATATATCGCCGTCCACACTGACCCCCCAATATATCACCGTCCGCACTGATCCCTGATATATCGCCGTCCGCACTGATCCCCGATATATCGCCGTCCGCACTGACCCCCGATCTATCGCCGTCCACACTGACCCCCCAATATATCACCGTCCGCACTGATCCCCGATATATCGCCGTCCGCACTGATCCCCGATATATCGCTCCCCGCACTGACCCCCAATATATCGCCTGCTGTGCTGACCCCCGATATATCACCATCCGCACTGACCCCCGATATATCGCTCCCCGCACTGACCCCCCAATATATCACCGTCCGCACTGACCTCCGATTTATCACCGTCCGCACTGACCCCCGATATATCGCCATCGGCACTGACCCCCCGATATATCGCCGTCCGCACTGACCCCCGATATATCGCTCCCCGCACTGACCCCCCAATATATCACCGTCCGCACTGACCCCCGATATATCGTCATCCGCACTGACACCCGATGTATCGCTGTTCGCACTGACCCCCAATATATCGCCGTCTGCACTGACCCCTCGATATATCGCCGTCCACACTGACCCCCGATATATCGCCATCCGCACTGACCCCCAATATATCGCCGTCGGCACTGACCCACGATATATCGCTCTCAGCACTGACCCCCGATATATCGCTGTCCGCACTGACCCCCGATGTATCGCTGTTCGCACTGACACCCCGATATATCGCCATCCGCACTGACCCCCGATATATCACCATCCGCACTGACCCCCGATATATCACCGTCCGCACTGACCCATGATATATCGCCATCCGCACTGACCCCCCAATATATCACCGTCCGCACTGACCCCCGATTTATCGCCGTCCGCACTGACACCCCGATATATCGCCGTCCGCACTGACCCCCGATATATCGCTTCCCACACTGACCCCCGATCTATCGCCGTCCACACTGACCCCCGATATATCGCCGTCCGCACTGACCCCCGATATATCACCGTCCGCACTGACCCCCGATATATCGCCGTCCGCACTGACCCCCGATATATTGCTGTCCGCACTGACCCACGATGTATCGCTGTACGCACTGATCCCCCGATATATCGCCGTCCGCACGGACCCCCGATATATCGCTCTCCGCACGGACCCCCGATATATCGCTCTCCGCACGGACCCCCGATATATCGCTGTTCACACTGACCCCCCGATATATCGCCGTCCGCAACGACCCCCGATATATCGCCATCCGCACTGACCCCCCGATATATCGCCGTCCGCAACGACCCCCGATATATCGCCGTCAGCACTGACCCCCGATATAACGCCATCCGCACTGACCCCCCGATATATCGGCGTCCACACTGACCCCCGATATATCGCCGTCTGCACTGACCACTCGATATATCGGCATCCACACTGACCCCCGATATATCGCCGTCCGCACTGACCCCCGATATATCGCTCTCTGCACTGACTCCCGATATATCGCCGTCCGCACTGACCCCCGATATATCGCCGTCCGCACTGACCCCCGATATATCGCCGTCCGCACTGACCCCCGATATATCGCCGTCAGCACTAACCCCGATATATCGCCGTCCGCACTGACCCCTGATATATCGCCGTCCGCACTGACCCCCCGATATATCACTGTCTGCACTGACCCCCGATATATCGCCGTCCGCACTGACCCCCGATATATTGCCGTCCGCACTGACCCCCGACATATCGCCGTCCGCTCTGACACCCAATATATCTGCGTCTGGGCTGACCCCAGATATATCGCCGTCCGCACTGACCCCCGATATATCGACGTCCGCCCTGACCCCCGATATATCCCCGTCCGCACCGACCCCCCGATATATCGGCGTCCGCACTAAACCCCCCCCCCGATATATCCCCGTCCGCACTGACCCCCCGATATATCGCCGTCGGCACTGACCCCCGATATATCACTGTCCGCACTGACCCCCCGATATATCACCGTCCGCACTGACCCCCGATATATCGCCGTCTGCACTGATCCCCCGATATATCTCCGTCCCCACTGACCCCCCGATATATCACCGTCCGCACTGACCCCCCGATATATCGACGTCCGCACTGACCCCCGATATATCACCGTCCGCACTGACCCCCGACATTTCACCGTCCGCACTGACCCCCGACATATCGCTGTCCGCACTGACCCCCCGATATATCGCCGTCCGCACTGACCCCCGATATCTCGCCGTCCGCACTGACCCCCGATATATCGCCGTCCGCACTGACCCCCGATATATCACCGTCCGCACTGACCCACGATATATCGCTCTCCGCACTTACCCCCGATATATCGCTGTCCGCACTGAGCCCCGATATATCGCCGTCCGCACTGACCCCCCGATATATCGCTCCCCGCACTGACCCCCGACATATCGCCGTCCGCACTGATCTCCCGATATATCGCCGTCCACACTGACCCCCGATATATCTCCGTCCGGGCTGACCCCAGATATATCGCCGTCCGCACTGACCCCCCGATATATCGACGTCCGCCCTGACCCCCGATATATCACCGTCCGCAATGACCCCCGATATATCACCGTCCGCACTGACCCCCCGATATATCACCGTCCGCACTGACCCCCGATATATCGCCGTCCGCACTGACCCCCCGATATATCGCCGTCCGCACTGATCCCCCGATATATCTACGTCCCCACTGACCCCCCGATATATCACCGTCCGCACTGACCCCCCGATATATCGCCGTCCGCACTGACCCCCGATATATCGCCGTCCGCACTGCCCCCCGATATATCGCCGTCCGCACTGACCCCCGATATATCGCCGTCCGCACTGACCCCCGAAATATCGCCGTCCGCACTGACCACCCACTATATCGCCATCCGCAATGACCCCCGATATATCGCCGTCCGCACTGACCCCCGATATATCGCCGTCCGCACTGACCCCCGAAATATCGCCGTCCGCACTGACCACCCAATATATCGCCATCCGCAATGACCCCCGATATATCGCCGTCCGCACTGACCCCCGATATATCGCCGTCCGCACCGACCCCCGATATAGCACCGTCCGCAACGAACCCCGATATATCGCCGTCCGCACGGACCCCCTATATATCGCCGTCTGCAACGACCCCCGATATATCGCCGTCCGCACTGACCCCCGATATATCGCCATCCGCAATGACCCCCGATATATCGCCGTCCGCAACGACCCCCAATATATCGCCGTCAGCACTGACCCCCAATATATCGCCGTCCGCACTGACCCCCGATATATCGCCGTCCACAACGACCCCCGATATATCGCCGTCCGCACTGACCCCCCAATATATCGCTCTCCGCACTGACCCCCGATATATCGTCGTCCGCACTGACCCCCCGATATATCGCCATCCGCACTGACCCCCGATATATCGCTCCCCGCACTGACCCCCCATAAATCACCGTCCGCACTGACCCCCGATATATCGTCATCCGCACTGACCCCCGATGTATCGCCGTTCGCACTGACCCCCGATATATCGCCGTCCGCACTGACCCCCGATATATCACCGTCCGCACTGACCCCCGATATATCGCCGTCTGCACTGACCCCCGATATATCACCATCCGCACTGACCCCCGATATATCTCCGTCCGGGCTGACCCCAGATATATCGTCGTCCGCACTGACCCCCGATATATCGACGTCCGCCCTGACCCCCCGATATATCACCGTCCGCACTGACCTCCCGATATATCACCGTCCGCACTGACCCCCCGATATATCACAGTCCGCACTGACCCCCCGATATATCACCGTCCGCAATGACCCCCGATATATCACCGTCCGCACTGACTCCCCGATATATCACCATCCGCACTGACCCCCCGATATATCACCGTCCGCACTGACCCCCCGATATATCACCGTCCGCACTGACCCCCCGATATATCGCCGTCCGCACTGATCCCCCGATATATCTCCGTCCCCACTGACCCCCGAAATATCACCGTCCGCACTGACCCCCGATATATCACCGTCCGTACTGACCACCGATATATCGCTGTCTGCACTGACCCCCGATATATCACCGTCCGCACTGACCCCCAATATATCGCCGTCAGCTCTGACCCCCTGATATATCGCCGTCCGCACTGACCCCCGATATATCGCCGTCCGCACTGACCCCCGATATATCGCCGTCCGCCCTGACCCCCAATATATCGCCGTCCGCACTGACCCCCAATATATCGCCGTCCGCACTGACCCCCGATATATCGCCGTCCGCAACGACCCCCGATATATCGCCATCCGCACTGACCCCCGGTATATCGCCATCCGCACTGACCCCCCGATATATCGCCGTCCGCACTGACCCCCGATATATCGCCGTCCGCAACGACCCCCGATATATCGCCATCCGCACTGACCCCCGGTATATCGCCATCCGCACTGACCCCCCGATATATCGCCGTCCGCAACGACCCCCGCTATATCGCCGTCAGCACTGACCCCCGATATATCGCCATCCGCACTGACCCCCGATATATCGCTCTCCGCACTGTCCCCCGATATATCACCGTCCGCACTGACCCCCGATATATCGCTGTCCGCACTGACCCCCGATATATCGCCGTCCACACTGACCCCCGATATATCGCTGTCCGCACTGACCCCCGATATATCGCCGTCCACACTGACCCCCGATATATCGCTCCTACCGCACTGACCCCCCAATATATCACCGTCCGCACTGACCCCCGATATATCGTCATCCGCACTGACACCCGATGTATCGCTGTTCGCACTGACCCCCAATATATCGCCGTCTGCACTGACCCCTCGATATATCGCCGTCTGCACTGACCCCCGATATATCGCTCTCCGCACTGACCCCCGATACATCGCCGTCCGCACTGACCCCCGATATATCGCCGTCCGCACTAACACCGATATAACGCCGTCCGCACTGACCCCCGATATATCGCCGTCCGCACTGACCCCCCGATATATCGCCGTCCGCACTGACCCCCCGATATATCGCCGTCCGCACTGACCCCCGATATATCGCCGTCCGCACGGACCACCGATATATCGCCGTCCGCACTGACCCCCGATATATTGCCGTCCGCACTGACCCCCGACGTATCGCCGTCCGCACTGACCCCCAATATATCTCCGTCCGGGCTGACTCCAGATATATCGCCGTCCGCACTGACCCCCGATATATCGACGTCCGCCCTGACCCCCCGATATATCACCGTCCGCACTGACCCCCGATATATCGCCGTCCGCACTGATCCCCCGATATATCTCCGTCCCCACTGACCCCCCGATATGTCACCGTCCGCACTGACCCCCCGATATATCGCCGTCCGAACTGACCCCCGATATATCACCGTCTGCACTGACCCCCGCTATATCGCCGTCCGGTCTGACCCCCGATATATCGCCGTCCGCACTGACCCCCGACATATCGCTGTCCGCACTGACCCCCCGATATATCGCCGTCCGCGCTGAACCCCGATATATCGCCGTCCGCACTGAACCCCGATATATCGTCGTCCGCACTGACCCCCGATATATCACCGTCCGCACTGACCCACGATATATCGCTCTCCGTACTGACCCCCGATATATCGCTGTCCGCACTGACCTCCGATATATCGCTGTCCGCACTGACCCCCGATGTATCGCTGTTCGCACTGACCCCCCGATATATTGCCGTCCGCACTGACCCCCGATATATCGCCGTCCGCACTGACCCCTGATATATCGCCGTCCGCACTGACCCCCCGATATATCGCCGTCCGCACTGACCCCCGATATATCGCCGTCCGCAACGACCCCCGATATATCGCCGTCCACAACGACCCCCGATATATCGCCGTCCGCACTGACCCCCGATATATCGCCGTCTGCACTGACCCCCCGATATATCGCCGTCTGCACTGACCCCCCGATATATCGCCGTCCGCACTGACCCCCGATATATCGCTCTCCGCACTGATCCCCGATATATCGCCGTCCGCACTGACCCCCGATATATCGCCGTCCGCACTGACCCCCGATATATCGCTCTCCGCACTGATCCCCGATATATCGCCGTCTGCACTGACCCCCAATATATCACCGTCCGCACTGACCCCCGATATATCGTCATCCGCACTGACACCCGATGTATCGCTGTTCGCACTGACCCCCAATATATCGCCGTCTGCACTGACCCCTCGATATATCGCTGTCCACACTGACCCCCGATATATCGCCGTCTGCACTGACCCCCGATATATCGCTCTCCGCACTGACCCCCGATACATCGCCGTCCGCACTGACCCCCGATATATCGCCGTCCGCACTAACACCGATATAACGCCGTCCGCACTGACCCCCGATATATCGCCGTCCGCACTGACCCCCCGATATATCGCCGTCCGCACTGACCCCCCGATATATCGCCGTCCGCACTGACCCCCGATATATCGCCTTCCGCACGGACCACCGATATACCGCCGTCCGCACTGACCCCCGATATATTGCCGTCCGCACTGACCCCCGACGTATCGCCGTCCGCACTGACCCCCAATATATCTCCGTCCGGGCTGACCCCAGATATATCGCCGTCCGCACTGACCCCCGATATATCGACGTCCGCCCTGACCCCCCGATATATCACCGTCCGCACTGACCCCCGATATATCGCCGTCCGCACTGATCCCCCGATATATCTCCGTCCCCACTGACCCCCCGATATATCACCGTCCGCACTGACCCCCCGATATATCGCCGTCCGCACTGACCCCCGATATATCACCGTCTGCACTGACCCCCGCTATATCGCCGTCCGGTCTGACCCCCGATATATCGCCGTCTGCACTGACCCCCGACATATCACCGTCCGCACTGACCCCCCGATATATCGCCGTCCGCGCTGAACCCCGATATATCGCCGTCCGCACTGAACCCCGATATATCGTCGTCCGCACTGACCCCCGATATATCACCGTCCGCACTGACCCACGATATATCGCTCTCCGTACTGACCCCCGATATATCGCTGTCCGCACTGACCCCCGATATATCGCTGTCCGCACTGACCCCCGATGTATCGCTGTTCGCACTGACCCCCCGATATATCGCCGTCCGCACTGACCCCCGATATATCGCCGTCCGCACTGACCCCTGATATATCGCCGTCCGCACTGACCCCCCGATATATCGCCGTCCGCACTGACCCCCGATATATCGCCGTCCGCAACGACCCCCGATATATCGCCGTCCACAACGACCCCCGATATATCGCCGTCCGCACTGACCCCCGATATATCACCGTCTGCACTGACCCCCCCGATATATCGCCGTCTGCACTGACCCCCCGATATATCGCCGTCCGCACTGACCCCCGATATATCGCTCTCCGCACTGATCCCCGATATATCGCCGTCCGCACTGACCCCCGATATATCGCCGTCCGCACTGACCCCCGATATATCGCTCTCCGCACTGACCCCCGATATATCGCCGTCCGCACTGACCCACGATATATCGCTCTCCGCACTGACCCCCGATATGTCGCCGACCGCACTGACCCCCCGTTATCACTAACTCTCCAGATCGCTGCAGATTAGGCTCCACGCGGGTTCTTATTTTTTAAATGCCCTGCATGCACAAGCACCTCCTAAATCAATATTTGCCTGGCCTCCTCAGTGAGGTCATTGTAAAATCAGAAATCCGATGTAATAACGGGAATTAAATGAGCAGTTTATCATATTTGGTGTTGAGGGAAAGTGCTTTGTCTCTACACTATATAATCAAGCCTTAAGTACATTTAGCATCTTCACAAAACTGATGGATTCCCAGGAGTACCACAGACATGTGTCAATCCGTGAGAAGCTCAGCATAGCTTGAACAGGTTGTACAGTTTTACGTCAGGATATCCTAATTAAGGACATGCTGCTTGATCATTGGGGTGAATGCGGTGCTTATTCTTACTACTACAACTTGTAAAGCGCCTTTAACGTAGTAAACGTCCCAAGGCGCTTCACAGGAGCGATTATCAGACAAAATTTGACGCCGAGCCAGATAAGGAGATATTAGGACAGATGACCAAAAGCTTGGTCAAAGAGGTAGGTTTTAAGGAGAGTCTTAAGGAGGAGAGAGAGATAGAGAGGTTTAGGGAGGGACTTGGAGCTTAGGGCCCAGGTAGCTGAAGCCACGGCCACCAATGGTGGAGCGATGAAAATCGGAGATGCACAAGAGGCCGCGATTGGAGAAGCACAGAGATCTTGATGGGTTATAGGGCTGGAGGAGGTTACAATGATAGGAAAGAGCGAGACCATGGAGGGATCTGAAAACAAAATGTGCTACTTATTACTGGAGATATCTCACCTGAAATATTTAAAAACACGAGATATTTTGTATTGCAGAAGATTTAAATGCAAATTTGTGCCAATATTTTGTCACACTCAATTCCGCATAGTTGTGTAGCATTCCTTCAATATGGATGGCAGGTACGGGTGGACTAATTTACAGACTCTTCAATGCCTGCTGACGCACAAGAGTTGGGAAGGTCAGAGGCGTGTGGATTTTTAAAAATTCATTCATGGGATGTTGGCGTCGCTGGCTAGGCCAGCATTTATTGCCCAGCCCTAGTTGCCCTTGAGAAGGTGGTGGTGAGCCGCCGCCTTGAACCGCTGCCGTCCATGTGGTGAAGGTACTCCCACAGTGCTGTCAGGGAGTAAGTTCCAGGATTTTGACCCAGTGACGATGAAGGATCGGCGATATATTTCCAAGTCAGAATAGTGTGTAACTTGGAGGGGAACTTGGAGGTGGTGGTGTTCCCATGCACCTGCTGCCCTTGTCCTTCTAGGTGGAAGAGGTCGCGGGTTTGGGAGGTGTTGCCGAAGAAGCCTTGGCGAGTTGCTGCAATGCATCTTGTAGATGCTACACACTCATTGAATCAGACTTGGTCGCCTGGCTTGATGGTAATGGTAGAGTGAGGGATTTGGGGTAGGGCGGGAAAGTGAGTTGATGTAGATGAGCAGCCATGATCTTATTGAATAGTGGAGCAGTTTCGAGTGGCTGTATGGCCCACTCCTCTTATTTCTTATACAAGGAAAGAAAAAAAGATTTGCATTAATATTGCGCCTTTCACTACTACCGGACATCCCAAAGCGCTTTAATGAAGTACTTTTGGAGTGTAATCACTGTTGTAATGTAGGAAACACAGCAGCCAATTTGCACACAGCAAGCTCCCACAAACAACAATCTGATAATGACCAGATAATCTGTTTTCTAAATATTGACCAGAACACCAGGGAGAACTCACTTTCTCCTCTTCGAAATAGTGCCATGGGATCTTTTACGTCCACCTGAGGGGGCAGTCGGGGACTCGGTTTAACATCTCATCTGAAAGACGGCACTTCCGACAGTGCAGCACTCCCTCAGCACAACACACTGGAGCGTCAGCCTAGATTTTTGTGCTCATGTCTCTGGAGTGGGACTTGAACCCACAACCTTCTGACTCAGGCGACAGTGCTGTGCACTGAGCCACGGCTGACACCTGACTACTTATGTTCTTACAGCCTGGGTTGGTGACTGCCCACATTCATTTCATTTAAGATCATTACTCCCAGCAGGCAGAAGTGATGTTAATCACATCGTCCTGGGCTTGATTCAAAGTCAGATTCCAGAGATGACAGGACATCGTTCCCCTGGGACTGGTCGATGATGTCAGGCGGCACACAGTAGACGCACAAATACATTTGGCTTCTTGTTTTGATATTCTCACTGGTCTCATTGTCTACCCATGATTCAGTGAAATAACTTTGACTGTTCCCTCATCAATTTTAAATTCAAGTCATGACTGCCTGTCATAGCAAGCTACAGATTTGGGTCATTTCTGCAGTGATAGTCCACGCCCGGAAGTTGTTGATGTACCTGTCCTGTAGATTGCAGCTCTCCACGTCTTGTTCCTGATGATATACGAGGTCTCGGGAGATTTTCTAGTTGTGTGCAGGTATTCCAGTGAAGCTCAATGTTGCTCTCTGAGGCAGTTATGAATCTGGGTAAATTCCCATTTGCTCTATTTTAAAGTCGTGTCTTGTTTATCAACTGTCGCAGAGATGTGTAATGTATCGTTAATGTAAGTTTGAAGAGAAAGTCAGTGCCCCTTTTAAAAGAGACAATCTCGCCATGGAAAACCCTTCTAAAATGCAAACATCTGGGCAAGCAAAGACTATCAGGCCCATCGATACTCTTTATATCCACTAGATGAAGCAACTGCACACAGCACTCTCTCCAACCGTTAGCAATACTCACTCATGGGGGAGCCAAATGATCAGTGGCCAATTTCGGGAAAAACAGGGAAATTCCTTCCCAACTCCATAAGATAATTAAATGAAGGTCCAGGAGATCATGGGTCCCGATGACTCAACAATGGATGGTTTAACTGAGCCACAGTCTTCTGATCTACCCCAATATTCTCAGAAGAACATAAGAAATAAGAGCAGGAGTCGGCCATACGGCCCCTCGAGCCTGCTCCGCCATTCAATAAGATCATGGCAGATCATCGACCTCAAACCTACTTTCCCGCCCGATCTCCATATCCCTTGATTCCCCGAGAGTCCAAAAATCTATCGATCTCAGCCTTGAATATACTCAAAGACTCAGCATGCACAGCCCTCTGGGGTAGAGAATTCCAAAGATTCACAACCCTCTGAGTGAAGAAATTCCTCCTCATCTCAGTCTTAAATGGCCTACCCCTTATCCTGAGACTGTGCCCCCTAGTTCTAGACTCTCCAGCCAGGGGAAACAACCTCTCAGTATCTATCCTGTCAATCCCCTTCAGAATCTTGTATGTTTCAATGAGATCACCTCTCATTCTTCTAAACTCCAGAGAGTATAGGCCCATTCCACACAATCTCTCATCATAGGACAGCCCTCTCATCCCAGGAATCAATCTAGTGAACCTTCGTTACACCGCCTCCAAGGCAAGTATATCCTTCCTTAGATAAAGAGACTAAAACTGTGCACAGTATTCCAGGTGTGGTCTCACCAAGGTCCTGTACAATTGTAGCAAGATTTCTTACTCTTATACTCCAACCCCCTTGCAATAAAGGCCAACATGCCATTTGCCTTCCTTATTGCTTGCTGTACCTGCATGCTAGCTTTCTGTGTTTCTTGTATAAGGACATCCAAATCTCTCTGAACACCAACATTTGAAAGTTTCTCACCATTTAAAAGATATTCTGTTTTTCTATTCTTCCTACCAAAGTAAATAACCTCACATTTCTTTACATTATACTCCATCTGCCACCTTACTGCCCACTCACTTAGTCTATCTATATCCCTTTGCAAACTCTTTGTATTCTCCTCACAGCTTACTGTCCTACCTAGCTTTGTATCATCAGCAAACTTGGATACATTACACTCGGTCCCTTCATCGAAGTCATTAATATAGATTGTAAATAGCTGAAGCCCCAACACTGATCCTTGCGGCACACCACTAGTTACAACCTGCCAACCTGAAGAAGAGTTGGCAGGCTGTAACTAGGAACTTTATCAAGTTCTTAAAGGAGTACAGCCTGCCCATACTTATCACAAGGAACGGACTTCTTTGGCCAAGTGGCCTTTTCGTGATCTTGGGCCGGAATTTGCGGTTTGGTAAAAACGGCGAACTAACCACGTTGGCCGTTATTACCCTTTTGAAACTGACCGCAACTTCAGGATTTAGCGTGTACGCATCTAAAGGCGGAAATCCTGAAGTTGCAGTCAGTCACACACTGCTCCGACACTGGCTGCGCTGTGGCCTCCCCTCCCCCCCCCCCTCCCCCCCCCCCCCCCCACCATAGACGGCAATCAGTGAAACTGACGAAAACTTGGGCTTTTCCGCGGTAATATCGCTGTTAAATACCCCATTAAATGTTGATCCTTGTTGGATTAGGTATAACTGGGGTTTTAACAGCGTATTGACTGCTAAACAGACGTTCCGGCCCTGAGAAAATAATTTTAATTTTGTGGCGTGTCAAATTTCTCCATCATGATAAAAATTACAATTTAAGAAATTTTTTAAAGAAATTGTTTTTTTAAAAATATTTTTTAAGTTTATTCATGATTATTTCAGTTGTTGCCTGCTCCCCCTGTGAGAGTCCCAATCTTGTTTTTTGCTCTCTAACATTTTTTAAAAGTTGGGATAAAAGCAGGTTCTCACTTCCTGCTTCCCCGTCTGTGAGAATTCTGCAATGTGATTGTCTGTCTGGTTTATACAGCTTGCTGACGTCACAGCAGGTCGCGTTAGGGATTCCCCATTGTATTGCACTGAGATCACTTGCGCGCCGAAAGAGGCTAACTTCTCTCCACAGAGATGGCGAGATCTCTGTGGGCAGCTTTCATCGCAGTGGCGAATGCCTTTGCTTTGCCACTGAGCAAATTCCGGGCCCATGTGTTTCTATCTGACCAATCCGACTTTTCGCACCAGCTCACACCATTTCCATCACAGCAGGCTGTTTACCAACTTATTAGTGACGCTTGCATGAGCTTCTTAATAGCGATTCTGCCTCTGGGAAGAGAGAAGAGTATTTTTCAAGTTTTTCTTTCTACCCTGTGCTGAATTATAGAGCAGTGGCCCTCCCCAGACCTCCTGTGGAAATCTGCACATAATGTTGCAAGCATCTTCAACGCTTTGATACCCCCAGCCCTTTCCTCTGCCCACCAAAGTAGGAAATTTTTGTATTTACAAAGAATGGGTGGTATTGTAGACTCTGAGTCAGAAGGTCGTGGGTTCAAGTCCTGCTCCATGAGACTTGAGCACAAAAAGCTAGGCTGACACTCCCAGTGCCATGCTGAGGGAGTGCTGCACTGTCGGAGGTGCCGTCTTTCAGATGAGACGTTAAACCGAGGCCACGTCTGCTCTCTCAGGTGGACGTAAAAGATCCCATGGCACTATTTTGAAGAGGAGCAGGGGAGTTTCCCCGGTGTCCTGGCCAATATTTATCCCTCAACCAACATAACAAAAACAGATTATCTGGTCATTATCATATTGCTGTTTGTGGGAGCTTGCTGTGTGCAAATTGGCTGCCGCGTTTCCTACATTACAACAGTGACTACACTTCAAAAAGTACTTCATTGGCTGTAAAGCGCTTTGAGACGTCCGGTGGTCGCGAAAGGCGCTATAGAAATGCAAGTCTTTCTTTCTTTCTTAGTTGGGCGTCCATCCAAACTGGACTGATGGGATCGCAATCTCTTCCCTCTGCTAGTTGTTGCGAGCCCTACATGGAATGAGATCAGGCAAGGTGAAACCCAATTCCTCATGGACATGGGTCCACAGCCAGGAACTACTAACTTAGTGCGAATCTGCAATCTTGCCGAAAGGGGGACATGGAAAATGTCACGCGGGTGAATTCGGATGGAATTGTTGTGGCAAGGTATAGGGAGCTTTGAGCTGTGCTCTCTCCTCCCTGGCTTGGCTTTAATTTGTTCCTTTTATGGCTCTTTGGACGTTTGGTCTCGGCTGCCCGTGTCCTAACTCGCACCAAGTCCCATTCGCCTATCACCCCTGTGTTCGCTGACCTACATTGGCTCCCGGTTAAGCAGCGCCTCGATTTCAAAATCCTCATCCTTGTTTTCAAATCCCTCCATGGCCTCGCCCCTTCCTATCTCTCTAACCTCCTCCAGCCCTACAATCCCCCCCGAGTTATCTGCACTCCTCTAATTCTGCCCTCTTGAGCATCCCTGATTATAATCGCTCAACCATTGGTGGCCGTGCCTTCTGTTGTCTAGGCCCTAAGCTCTGGAATTCCCACCCTAAACCTCTCCGCCTCGCTACCTCTCTTTCCTCCTTTAAGATGCTCCTTAAAACCTACCTCTTTGACCAAGCTTTTGGTCACCTGCCCTAATGTATCCTTATGTGGCTCGGTGCCAAATATTTTGTCTTATAATATTCCTGTGAAGCGCCTTGGGACGGTTTACTACATTAAAGGCGCTATATAAATACAAGTTGCTGTTGTTGTTTTTCTACATTAAAGGCGCTTTGCAAGTGGAAGTTGTTGTAATGCATCTTCTCTGGGGGCACCTGATGCTGATGCAGGGGTTCCTGAAATGAGAAAACGTCGCATTTCTCAATGCATTGACTCGCTAAAGCAGGGGAAAAAAATCTTTTGCACTAAAATTCATGCTTGTAAACACCAAAGGGGCAAATTCGACACATGTATTGGAGAATCAACAGCCCCCTGACTCTGGCCCAGGTATGTCACAGTCCTGCAGTTAAAATTCAGAGACAATGGAGGTGAAATATCCCCTGGGTGGTAGTGCAATCGGCAAGTCCGCTCCCCTCTCCGCCCCACCCTGTCCGCCAAGTCTAATTTCACCCCCAGTATTTCTCTTGCCTCCAAAGTGTTGCAACACTCCAAGGGCACTATCGCTGTACATTTGTATGATGTGTCAGCCGTGGCTCAGTTGGTCGCACTCTCGCTTCTGAGTCACAGGGTTGTGGGCACAAAAACCGAGGCTGACACTCCAGAGCAGTGCTGAGGGAGCGCTGCACTGTCAGAGGAAAGGTTAAACCGAGGCCCCGTCTGCCCTCTCAGGTGGACATAAAGATCCCACGGGCACTATTTCGAAGAAGAGCCGGGGAGTTCTCCCTGGTGACCTGCGCAAATATTTATCCCTCAATCAACATCAATAAAAAAAAAACAGATTATCTGGTCATTTGTCTCATTGCTGTTTGTGGGAGCTTGCTGTGCACAAATTGGCTGCCGCGTTTCCTACATTACAACAGTGACTACACTTCAAAAAAAGGTACTTCATTGGCTGTAAAGCGCTTTGGGATGTCCTGAGGTCGTGAAAGGCGCTATAGAATGCAAGTCTTTTCTTTCTTTTACTATTCGTGTCCTATTGATAGGCAGCAAGTTGTAAAATAAATTCATTTTCTAACGCAGACACAAGTTTGATCGAGCTTGCAATGCGTATCCCAAGCCTGCAAAGCCTCATTGTTTTGATGCAATATGGCAGATTGTAATCAAATCCACCTCGTACTGCCAGTGATAAACGAAATGACATCGACAAGACTGATCTTTGCTCTGCGCAAGGCAACAGAAGCTTACAATACCTGGCATCAGATTGGCTCAGGACTGTCAGAGTGCATCTTGTCTGCATTACATCACAGGGCGGTGAGCGAATGCTTTAAAAGTCAGCCGTCAGTTAACAACCCGTTCAGAACAAAGTCTTAGACTTGGTAAAAGGAGCTAGACATTAATTCAATGGAGAATTAAAAAAATAGCTTTACTAGGAGAATTTTTTTTTTTACGCAGCGAGTTGTTGTGATCTGGAATGCGCTGCCTGAAAGGGCGGTGGAAGCAGATTCAATAGTAACTTTCAAAAGGGAATTGGATACTTGAAGGGGAGAAATTTGCAGGGCTATGGGGAAAGAGCAGGGGGAGTGGGACTAATTGGAGAGCTCGACCAAAGAGCCGGCACAGGCACGATGGGCCGAATGGGCTCCTTCTGTGCTGTAAGATTCTATGATTTACCACCCACTGGCGATTCTACCAGTTAAAGGTGTACAGTCCGTGCTCAACAGCCGCTGAACCTGTGATATAACACACGTGTGCATCAAGAACGACTTGCATTTATATAGCACCTTTAACATAGTAAAACATCCCAAGGTGCTGCACAGGAGCGATTATCAAACAAAATTGACACCGAGCCACATAAGGAGACATTAGGGACAGGTGACCAAAAGCTTGGTCAAAGAGGTAGGTTTTGAGAAGCACCTTAAAGGAATAGAGATGCGGAGAGGTTTAAGGGAGGGAATTCCAGAGCTTAGTGCCTCAGCAGCTGAAGGCACGGCCGCTAATGGTGGAGCGATTAAAATCGGGGATGCTCAAGAGGCCAGAATTGGAGGAGCGCAGAGATTTTTTGGTGGTGGGGGGGGGGGAGGTGGTTTGTGGGGCTGGAGGAGATTACAGAGATAGGAAGGGGTGAGGCCATGGAGGGATTTGAAAACACGGCTGAGAATTTTAAATGCATTATGCATGTATGATGCACACATTGCACGTGTCTTGTGTTGTCACTTGCATCTCTCCCCCACCCCCAAATTTGAACCTTCCTCTGTAGCATGTCAAGAGAATGGTCTTGCCAACCTGTAGTCTGGTAAAAACAGGCTCGATAATTAGGTCATTACGACCATGTCGTGTTTCTCTAAAAACCTGCCTGATGGACTTCCCTTGTGCATGAAACGACTGCAATTCAATTTTTTCAATTTTCGGGACTTTATTTTAAATTTAAAACTGTCCCCACTCCTGAAGCTGTTGCCTTCTTGCAGTAGGACAGTTCCACAGTGTTGGAGACGCTAGAGAAGCTGGGGTTGTTCTCCTTTTCAAGCAGAGAGGGTTAAGGGTGAGATTCAACAGAGAAAGAAAGACTTGCATTTCTACAGCGCCTTTCACGACCACTGGACGTCTCAAAGCGCTTTACAGCCAATGAAGTACTTTTGAAGTGGAGTCACTGTTGTGAGGTGGGAAACGTGGCAGCCAATTTGCGCACAGCAAGCTCCCACAAACAGCAATGTGGTAATGACCGGATAATCTGTTTTTAGTGATGTTGACTGAGGTGTTTAAAAAAAATATTAATTGTTTAAAAAAAATTATGAAGGGTATTGATAAAAGTGAATAAGGAGAACCAGCTTCCACTAGCAGAGGATAGAGATTTAAGATAATTGGCAAAAGAACCAGAGGGGAGGAGAAATTTCTGGAGTGCGATTTGAACCGACAACCTTGTGACTCAGAGGCAAGAGTGCCACCCACTGAGCCACAAGAGGTCCTGTAATGACCCTCCACTAACCCCTATGCTTCAGTGAGTCACCAGGCAACCATGCCAACAGGGCCTTTTTTTGAGTCTGCTGAAATCCTGTAAACAGATGAAAAAATGATTTCTATTACAATTCTTTCAATCCTTTATCACTGTCAGAATAAAACTACCGAGTAATGGAAAAGGCCTTTTAACTGCAAGCAGCTTTAGCAGGAGAGAGAGAGAGAGAGAGAGAACAGCGCAGCGAGGGAGGGGGTGAAAACCTGGTTTCCAGGGTGCTGCAAAATTAACACTACAGACATCGATGACGAAGTCCAACACCACCTACAGTGTGCCAGTGCAGCCTTCGGTCGCCTGAGGAAGAGAGTGTTTGAAGACCAGGACCTCAAACCCAGCACCAAGCTCATGGTCTACAGAGCAGCAATGATACCCGCCCTCCTGTATGCCTCAGAGACATGGACCATGTACAGCAGGCACCTCAAAGCACTGGAGAGGTACCACCAACGCTGCCTCCGCAAGATCCTGCAAATCCATTGGCAGGATAGGCGCACCAACGTCAGTGTTCTCGCTCAGGCCAACATCCCCAGCATCGAAGCTTTGACCACGCTCGATCAGCTCCGATGGACAGGTCACATTGTCCGCATGCCCGATACGAGACTCCCAAAACAAGCGCTCTACTCGGAGATCCGGCGCGGCAAGAGAGTCCCAGGTGGGCAGAGGAAACACTTCAAGGACACCCTCAAAGCCTCCTTGAAAAAGTGTAACATCCCCACCGACACCTGGGAATCCCTGGCCCAAGACCGCACAAAGTGGAGGAGAAGCATCCGGGAAGGCGCCGAACACCTCGAGTCTCTTCGCCGGGAGCAAGCGGAAGCCCAGCGCAAGGAGCGTAAGGAGCACACGTCAACCCAAGCACTCAACCCACCCGCCCCTTCAACCACCGTCTGCCCCACCTGTGACAGAGACTGTAGGTCCCGCATTGAACTCATCAGTCACCTGAGAACTCATTTTTAATGTGGAAGCAAGTCATCCTCGGTTCCGAGGGACTGCCTAAGAAGAAAGGCTCCGTTTTCTCCCCTTTGTTTTACACAAGCAAAAGATACAAACAACTTAAGGGGTGGAAATTAGTCTGAGCTCGGGTTTTTCTGTTATGCCGAGACTCACTGCTGCGTTAGAGCCTGAATCGAGAGGCCCGATAATTGCTGGAGATTGGTCCTTGCACTGATCGGACCTCCACAGGCCGCTCGTCCCGCGAGGAAAGTTAATTTCAGCCTGCCTTCCTCACCAGCAGCAGCCCGCGGGTGGGTTCCGGGAGGCTGGTTGGAGCGGGCTCAAGTGGGGTAAGAGAACGGGGAGTGATCACTGATCCATGGCTCAGTGGGTAGCACTCTCGCCTCTGAGTCAGAAGGTTGTGGGTTCAAGTCCCACTCCAGAGACTGGAGCACAAAAATCTAGGCTGACACTCCCAGTGCAGTGCTGAGGGAGTGCTGCACTGTTGGAGGTGCCGTCTTTCAGATGAGACGTTAAACCGAGGCCCTGTCTGCTCTCTCAGGTGGATGTAAAAGATCCGCTGGCACTATTTTGAAGAAGAGCAGGTGGAGTTCTTCCCGGTGTCCTGGGGCCAATATTTATCCCTCAATCAACATAACAAAAAAAACAGATTATCTGGTCATTATCACATTGTTGTCTGTGGGAGCTTGCTGTGCGCAATTGGCTGCCGCGTTTCCCACATTACAACAGTGACTACACTTCAAAAGATCTTCATTGGCTGTAAAGCACTTTGTGATGTCCTGAGGTTGTGAAAGGTGCTATAGAAATGCAAGTTCTTTCTTTTCTTTCTGACTGTATTATGGGGGGAGCACTCCTACTCCCCAGATTTTTAAAATAGAGTTAACTTGTCTTTAGTTGGCCGCTGCAGAGGCCCGCTGGGCAATCCTGACCAGGAAAGGCCTGACGCTAAGGAGGTGTTAACCATCAGAAGTCCTACTCCAGCACACTTGGGCAAGGCAAGGATGTACTTCGGAACATGAGTGGGGAAAATAGACGAGGCTTTGTCCAATATTAAACTGGAGGCAGGTCACCTGATCCCAAGGGAGTGAGATAAGAAACTGGCAATGAGAGTAATGTTTCCTACGTCGCAACAGTGACTACACTTCAAAAGCACTTCATTAGCTGTAAAGCACTTTGGGATGTCCGAGGTTGTGAAAGGCGCTGTAGATAGGCAAGTCTTTCTTTGTACATTTCAATCCAACATTGGAAGTGAAAATAGTGGCCAAAAATGTTTTTACAATGTTTAACTAAAGAGCATTGGATGTCACAAGTGGAGGTGAGGGTTATGATTGGTGTGTCACAAGGGAGCGGGGAGGTTTGATTGGTGAGGTGTGAACTCTTGCTTCTAAAACCGATCTTCTAGACTTGTGTGAGGAGATAATTGAATCATTGGCGGGTAATTAGCTGTTGCATATAATAATTTGCTTGCGTTTTCATCAGCCATGTGAGTTTTTCAATAAAGATTAAGATCCATGAAATTAATGAGAAAGTAGCTAGCTTGACAGCAGAAAGTGGAAGGTGACGTTAAATGGATGAGGTTCAGTCTGGGAGACATTCATTGGCAGAATTCCACAAGGGTGTGACTGAGTCTCCAAGATGTTTACAGTACAGAGCAATTTTAATCGCTCCACCATTGACGGCTATGCTTTCAGCCAATGCCCTCAGCTCTGGAATTCCCTCCCTAAACCTCTCTGCCTCTCTACCTCTCTCTCCTCCTTTAAGACGCTCCTTAAAACCTACCTGCCCTAATATCTCCTGATGTGGCTCGGTGTCAAATTTTGTTTGATAATCGCTCCTGTGAAGCGCCTTCGGACGTTTTACTATGTTAAAGGCGCTATATAAATACTTGTTGTTGTTGTATTTGTAAACAATCTGGAGGAGGATGGAAAGAAACTATATAAAGTCTAAATATTATTGGCTATTTTCACAGTGACTCTGGCAGGCTGATAATGTTTGGAAGGAGTGCTGAACATGGCTTTAGAAACACAAGGTTCAACAAGCAACTCACATTTATTTTCAGTTGTCGCAGCATATGTTACTCTTCAGGCAATTTAATCGGCACACAATAAATACATGACTAAAAAAAGAACACTTCAGGGCAAGCCCAAGGCCGAAGCCTCCGGCCTAGTGTTTTTCCCACCCACTTGAGAGGCAGGAGGAGCTAGCGCAAGACGCACAGAGAGAGAGAGAAAAGCAGAGAGACAATGTTACTCTGCAGACAATACGTAATGGTATTATACATGGCTAAAATATTGTATTATCTTCTTCGTCCCTCCTTCTACCGCATGTTATTAGCCAAGAGAGTGAAAAAGTGTCCTAGTTACCAGGGTAACGCCAATATCACTCTTATCACCAGGCAGAAGGAACTTTGCAAGAGCCTTCCGAGATGACTACCTTTTAGGTTCTTCCTTTGGAGCAAGGGCCTCACCATTATAGGCAGGTGTCCCCATCGCGACTCTGTAAAATGGCTGTCGTGTTCACCGACATAAGTGATCACATTTCGAAGTAATTCAAAGGTTTTATAATTATGCGCTCGCCGGTTCCATTCATTTTATTGGGCAGAAAGTCTCGGACTGGCGAGCTCGGGAGCAGAAAATGCTATCCTTTGTGAAGCCCTTGGGGATGTTTTTTTTGAGAGGTGTGATAAGGCGCTATATAAATGCAGGTTATTTCTTGCTTTAATTGTACCCAAGGGGTAGGCAACTGTGCAGGGAATTGTTACAAAGCTGCATCTGTTATATTTTTAGGTCTTACCCTAGATACTTCAGTTTCTATATTTTGATTATTCTCCTGTGTGAACCAGTATTTCTGTTTGCCCTGATATCTAGATAACTTTCTGATAGTGAGTCATAAATGATAGAGCGCAGAAGGAGGCCATTCAGCCCACTGTGCCTGTGCCGGCTCTTTGGCAGAGCTATCCAATTAATCCCACTCCTTCCCCTTCAAGTATTTATCCAATTCTCTTTTGAAAGTTACTATTGAATCTGCTTCCACCGCCCTTTCGGGCAGCGCATTCCAGATCACAACAACTCGCTGTGTAAATAAATTAAAAAAAGATTTCCTCATCTCGCCTCTGGCTCTTTTGCCAACCACTTTAAATCTGTGTCCTCTGGTTACCGAGCCTTCGGCCACTGGAAACAGTTTCTCCTTATTTACTGTATCAAAACCCTTCATGATTTTGAACACCTACATTAAATCTCCTCTTAACCTTCGCTGCTCTGAGGAGAACGACCCCAGCTTCTCCATTCTCTCCACATCACTGAAGTCAGTCATCCCTGGTAACATTCCAGATCCAAAGGCGACATGAGGAAAAACTTTTTTTAAGGAGCGAGTGGTTATGATCTGGAATGCACTGCCTGAGAGGGTGGTGGAGGCAGATTCAATCGTGGCTTTCAAAAGGGAGTTGGATAAGTACCTGAAGGGGGAAAAAAATGCAGGGCTACAGAGAAAGGATGGGGGAGTGGGACTAGCTGAAGTGCCTCCTTCTGAGCTGTGACCATTCTGTGATTCTAAATCTCTTTTGCACCTTCTCCACGGCCTTGAAATCCTTCCTAAAGTGTGGTGCCGAAAATTGAACACAATACTCTAGCTGAGGCCTAACCAGTGTTTTATAAAGGTTTAGCATAACTTCCTTGCTTTTGTACACTAGTCCTCCATTAATAAAGCCAAGCATCTCGTATGCTTTTTTAACAGCCTTCTCAATATGTCCTTCCACCTTCAATGATTTGTATACATATACCCCCAGGTCTCTCTGTTCCTGCACCCCCTTTAACATTGTACCATTTAGTTTATATTGCCTCTCCTCATTCTACCCACCAAAATGTATCACATCAGACCATAACCTCTGCCCCTATCTTTTTTTCCATTTTCTTTCTCTCTCACATGGCAGCTGTTGATGAATCTGCCATTGCCATTTACACTTCATCTAGAGCCATCTTTTGTTTCTTAACTTGTCCCATTACCATCCCCTTTTGCCTTGCACCATCATCCCTTTTGTCTCTTAATCTCTCCTGCCTTCCATCCTATCACAGACCTTCCCTTTTGTTCTTTCCTCCCCTCCCCCCTTTCCCTGCCCCTACACTTGCTTAAAAACCTGTTCCATCTCCAACTTTTTCCAGTTCTGACGAAGGGTCATCAGACCTGAAACGTTAACTCTGTTTCTCTATCCACAGATGCTGCCTGACCTGCTGAGTATTTCCAGCATTTTCTGTTTTTGTATCACTTCACACTTCTCTGCGTTAAATTTCATCTGCCATGTGTCTGCCCATTTCACCAGTCTGTCTGTCCTCCTGAAGTCTGTCACTATCCTCCTCATTATTTACTACATTTCCGAGTTTCGTATCTTCTGCAGACTTCAAAATTATGTCCCGTATACTCAAGTCCAGGTCATTAATATATATCAAAAGGAGCAGCGGTCCTAATACCGACCCCTGGGGAATAGCACTGTATACTTCCCTCCAGTCCGAAAAACAACTGTTCACCACTCGTCTCTGCTTTCTGTCCCTTAGACAGTTTTGTACTTTAAATTTGCTAACAAGTCTATGATGTGGTGCTTTGTGAAAAGCCTTTCGAAAGTCCATATACATAACTTCAACCGCACTACCCTCATCAACCCTTTCCGTTACTTCATCAAAGAACTCGATCAAGTTAGTCATACACGCTTTACCTTTAACAAATCCATGCTGACTTTCATTTATTAGCCCATACTTTTCCAAATGCCACTTCATTTTGTCCCGGATTATTGTCTCTAAAAGTTTCCCCCAACATCGACGTTAAACTGACTGGCCTGTGGTTGCCGGGTTTATTCCTCTCCCCTTTTTTGAACAGGGGTGTAACATTTGCAATCCTCCAATCCTCTGGCACCACCCCCATATCTAAGGAGGATTGGAAGATTGGGGCCAGAGGCTCTGCAATTTCCACCCTTACTTCCCTCAGTAACCTAGGATGCATCCCATCCGGACCGGGTGACTTTTCTACTTTGAGGACTGCAAACCTTTTGAGTATCTATTTTTATCCAATCCAATATTGCTGCTGCCTCCTCCTTTACTGCTACATTGGCAGCATCCTCTTCTCCAGCGAAGACAGATTTAACGTGCTCATTTAATACCTCAGCTATGCCCTCTGCCTCCAAGAAAATCGCCTTTTTTGGTTCCTAATCGGCCCCACTCTTCCTTTGATTATCCTTTTATTGTTCATGTTTATAAAAGATTTTTTGATTCCCTTTTATGTTATCCACTGATCTATTCTCATACGTTCTCTCTCTTCCCCTCTTACTTCCTTTTTCAGCTCTCCTCTCTACTTTTTATATTCAGCTTGGTTCAACCTTACATTTGTCATAAGCCTCCTTTTTTTGTCTCATTTTAACCTCTATCTTTTGTCATCCAGGGAGCACTAGCTTTGGATGCCCTTCCTTTCCCCCTGGTGGGAATGTGTCTACTCTGTACCCAAACCATCTCTTCTTTGAAGGCTTCCCATTGGTGAATTACTGTTTTGCCTAGCAATTTTTGATTCCAATCCACCTGGAGTCAACTCTTGTTAAGTATTTTTATGCTTGATTGTTCCTTGTCCTTTTCCATGACTATTCTAAACCTGATGATGTTATAATCACTGTTTCCACATGCTCCACTTGCCCTACTTCATTCCCCAGAACTAGATCCAGCATAGCTTCCTTCCTCGTTGGGCAGGAAACACACTGATCAAGAAAGTTCCTCCCTCTCTTTGCCCTTTACACTGTTACTATCCCAGTCCATATTAGGATAATTGAAGTCCCCTATTATCACTACTCTGTAGTTCTTGCATCTTTCTGTAATTTGCCTGCAAATTTGCTCCTCTATCTCCTTCTCACTATTTAGTGGCCTATATTATACACCCAGTAGCATAATAGCTCCTCTATTGTTCCTTAATTCTAACCAAATAGACTCTGTCTTTGGCCCCTCAACCACATCATCGCTCTCCAGTGCTGCAATAGTTTATTTGATCAATACTGCCACCCCCCTCCCTTTTCTTCCTTCCCTATCTTTCCTGAATACCTTGTATCCAGGAACATTAAGTTCTCAATCCTCCCCTTTTTTGAGCCCGGTCTCTGTTATTGCTACTGTACCATAGTCCCATGTATCGGTTTGTGCCTGCAGTTCACCAAGCTTATTTACCACGCTCTGTGCATTTGCCCCCTGTCTGATCCCTCCCATTTCTGAACTATTCTTTATTCTACTGCTATTGCCTCTCCCAGTCCTCTGTGCACAATGGCCCGTATTTTCTGATCGCAGGCCTCCCGCGGGCGGAGGGCTGCGATCTGGAAAAATCTGCGCCCTTACCTGAGGGCTCCCGGGAGGCGCACAGTTCTGCTCCTGGGCCTCTCCAAACTGCCGGTGTGCAGGGCCCACGTGTCCCTGGGATCACGTGGGTCATGGGGAGTCAATCAAAGAAGGGAATCTCCCTTCATACATTTGACAGGAAGACCTGTCAAATATACGAATGGAGATCAATGAAAAAACATAGTAAAACTTTAAATAAATTTTAAAAAAACATCACATTTTTAAAATGACTTGAAATTACATAAATTAACTATTTTAAACAAAAATTTTAATTTTTGAAAAATATAATTAAAGTTTTTAACGGGGCTAAAAATAAACTTACCTTTCTTTAAAGTATTTTTAAATGATAAATCAGTGGAAACATTTTTTTTTAACTTTTTTCAACTCTTATCCTGGTAAAAGCAGGCCTTACGCCTGCTTTTACCAGGCGCAAGAATTGTAAGTGTTTTCTGTGGGCGGAGGGTCTGCAAAAAACGGAACTGTCCACCCGCAGAGGCCCTTCTCCCGGGCAGCCGGAGGATCTGTCAAGAGCTTTCTTGACAGATCGGAAATGCCGGTTTCCAGCACATGCGCAGTGCATGCCTGAAACCGGCATTTCCGATATCCCTACGGGTGGGTACACAGAGCGTACACATCCGTAGGGATCGGAATATCCGGCCCCTTGTTTCTCCTCTCTAACACTTCATCCTGGTGCCCACCCCCCTGCCAAATTAGTCTAAATCCTCTCCCACAGTACCAGTTAACCTTCCTGCGAGGACATTGGTCCTAGCTCTGTTGAGGTGCAATCCATCCATCTTGAACAGGTCCATCCTGCCTCAGAACTGATCCTGATGCCCCAGGAATCTGAAGCTCTTTCTCCAGCCACACGTTAACCTGTTTAATCCTGCTATTCCTATACTCACACTAGTGCGCGGCACTGGGAGTAATCCAGAGAACACTACCTTATTGAGGTCCTGCTTTTTTAACTTCCTCCATGGCTCCTGAAAGTCTGTTTGCAGGACCTTAACTTTGTTTCTTCCTTCCTATATCGTTGGTTCCCACATGGACCACAGCTTCTGGCTATTCCCCTTCTCACCCCCACCCCCACCCCTCAAAATGCTCTGTACCCTCTGTGATGTCCTTTACCCTGGCACCAAGGAGGCGACGCACAATGCGGGACTCATGCTGGCGGCTGCAGAAACGTCTATCTATCCCCCTAAATATCGAATCACCTATGACCACTTCCCCTTGACATTCAACGGTATTACCATCGCCGAATCCCCCACCATCAACATCCTGGGGGTCACCATTGACTAGAAACTTAACTGGACCAGCCACATAAATACTGTGGCAACAAGAGCAGGTCAGAGGCTGGGTATTCTGCAGCGAGTGTCTCACCTCCTGACTCCCCAAAGCCTTTCCACCATCTACAAGGCACAAGTCAGGAGTGTGATGGAATACTCTCCACTTGCCTGGATGAGTGCAGCTCCAACAACACTCAAGAAGCTCGACACCATCCAGGACAAAGCAGCCCGATTAATTGGCACCTCATCCACCACCTTAAACATTCACTCCCTCCACCACCGGCGTACCGTGGCTGCAGTGTGTACCATCTACAAGATGCACTGCAGCAACTCAGCAAGGCTTCTTCGACAGCACCTCCCAAATCCACAACCTCTACCACCTAGAAGGACAAGGGCAGCTGGCGCAGGGGAACACCACCACCTCCAAGTTCCCCTCCAAGTCACACACCATCCTGACTTGGAAATATATCGCCGATCCTTCATCGTCGCTGGGTCAAAATCCTGGAACTCCCTCCCTAACAGCACTGTGGGAGTACCTTCACCACACGGACTGCAGCAGTTCAAGAAGGCTGCTCATCACCACCTTCTCAAGGGGCAACTAGGGATGGGCAATAAATGCTGGCCTTGCCAGCAACACCCACATCCCATAAACAAGTAAAAAAAAAGACCACAGCGCTGTGCCCCCCACCCCCCCCAGCCCATGCAGTCATTTGCCCCACAGTGCCGTGAATGAGCTCGCGACTGCACTCCCCCAAGGTGTCATCACCCTCACCGGTATTCAGTGCTGAAAACCGGTTTGAGAGTGCCGGACTCCCGGAGGATTCCTGCGCTCCCTGCCTCTTCCTACCTCCTCCGGATGGCCACCCATTTACTATCCTCCGGACCTCTCTGTAGCTGCGGAGTGACCACCCCCCTGGAACGTGCGCTCCAGGAAATTCACAGCCTCCCGTACGTACGCCCTGTAGTGACTCCAGCAGCTCCTCGAGCTCAGAAACCCTGAGCTCGAGTTCGAGCGATGGGAGTCACTTCCTGCTCACATGGTCATCCAGGACACATGAAGCGCAACAGAATTCCCACATGGCACAGGAATTGCAGGCAACCGGTCTCAGCTGTCCCATCATTTTTCTTAAAATAATCCCTTTAGTTCTAATTGATTACTCAGGTTATTTATGTATTTACTGTTGCCCTTTGGTTTAAAGCACTCAGCACCTTCTAATATCTAAAAGTATCTTTTTTTTTCCCAAAATCCTTTCTGTGGAAAAAATCGTCAAAAAAAAGGACTTGAATGTTTTTCACTCTTTGTGTGAAAAACCTCCTGGAATTGACCTATCCAGCATCAAACAGAAGAAGGTTTGTCGACTACTTTATTTTTGTTTCTGTTTCGTTAAAATTTGAATAAACACATTTCATTCTCTTCTGTCCAAGTGTCACAGCTCCAGGCTGAACTGCCGGGTACAGGGGATTATAATATAACAGGGTTTTTCATTTTGGAGAGGGGGATGGAAAGGAAATCCGTCGGGTTATGACTTGATGTTCAGCTGCACCTTAATCTCAGTTGGAAATATTTGGCGAAGGATTGACTGGAAATGAGAGCGAGAGTCAGAGAGTTACGGGGAGCGGACAGGAATTTGGACATGAGTCTAGGTTCGGATCGGTCATGGCCCTGTGGGTAGCGTAGCGGGCCCAGGGGCCGTGTAGCCTGATCCTGCTCCTATTTCGTGTGTCCAATTCTGTTAGGTTCAGGAGATGGTTCTGTGATAGTAGATTGGCGGTTAGGATCAGATCAGCCATGATCTTATTGAATGGCGGAGCAGGCTCGAGGGGCCAATTGGCCTACTCCTGCTCCTATTTCTTATGTTCTTATGTTCTTATGTTCAACCCGCCCCTCTATCCCACACACAGATACAAGGTACCATTTCAATAGCCTGGGGACATTTTTTTTTCCCTTGTTGGAGATGGGGTGCGTAGGAAAAACACTCTCAGAAATTCAGTTTTGAATTTTCCGAATGTCATTTCTCTTCCAATTAAACGATCCCCAAACCTTCCAGCGTGCTATTGCAATGCCATTTCTACACACAAATTATCTTGACAAGTATTAAGTCAAACACCCACTGTCTATGACCGACGGCTGTTGTTTGCTGACATGATGTATATTCTTATAACGCATGTTGCACAATACCAGGTGCTCATCGACATCTCATTGCTTCTTGACAGGATAGATGTATGGCCAGTCATGGAATTCTGTGGGCAGCCAATTAACACCTCTTCAGTGTCTGTGCTTCTCTGCTCTGTTTCTTGCTCAACATACAAGACTCTGTTTAGTACTAAAGGCTGTGAAATGGATAGAGCAAATTGTGCAGATTATATGTTGCACTGAAAAAAAGTCCAGTTACCATTGCATTTCAATCTGTTTTGATTCCCATTTTTCCCCCTTCTCCCCTGAAGGTGTTGGGGACAATTCCATGGGGAGCACCGTGACCTCTTCCAAATAGTCAAACTTCATGTGTGAACCTGGATAGTTTTTGGTATCACCGCCAAGGTCCATCCCATCTGCTTGTGACATCCAGATACTCCTGCCCCCTCCCGCCCATTCTCTCTCTCCTTCTCTTTCTCTCTCCCCCATGTTCTCTCTCTCTCTCCCATTTTCTCGCACTCTCTCTCCAATTCTCTTTCCCTCTCCCATTCTCTCTCCCTCTCTTCCATTCTCGCTCGCTCTCTCTCTTCCATTCTCTCTCTCTCTCCCCCCATTCTCTCTCTCCAATTCTCTCTCTCTCTCTCCCATTCTCTCTCTCCCCATTCTCTCTCTCTCTCTCTCCCCATTCTCTCTCTCTCTCTCTCCCCATTCTCTCTTGACCCATTCTCTCTCTCTCTCTCGCTCCCCATTCTCTCTCTCTCTCTCTCTCCCCATTCTCTCTCTCTCTCTCTCTCTCTCCCCACTCTCTCTCTCTCCCCATTCTCTCTCTCTCTCCCCCTTCTCTCTCTCTCTCCCCCATTCACTCTCTCGCTCTCTCCCCCATTCACTCTCTCGCTCTCTCTCCCT